>PVJC01030609.1:8040-21195 GCA_004026665.1 Murina feae
AGGTCCCTCAGCCCGGTCTGTGCCCTCTCGCAGTCTAGGACTCCTCTGGGGATGTCCATCTGCTGGCATGCCTGGCCAGCCTGGGTGAGAGGCTGATGGCTGTTTGCAAGCTGGCCAAGCCCCCCAGTATGGACCTTCACCCCATTGGGGTGTGGCAAGCCTGGGTGATGGGCTGAGGGCCATTTTCAGGCTGCCCACAGCCCCTTCAGGTTTTGGGTCCGTACTGGGGTGCCTGCGCAGCCTGGGTGAGGATCTGAGGGGCGTTTTCAGGCTGCTCACAGTCCCTTCAGGGTTTGAGTCCCTACTGGGGTACCTGGCCAGCCTGGGTGTGGGGCTGATGGCTGTTTTAAGACTGGCCACAGCCCCTTCAGGTTTTAGGTCCCTACTGGGGTACCTGGGCAGCCTGGGTGAGGGGCTGATGGCTGTTTTCAGGCTTTCAGGCTGCCCACAGCTCCCATTGACCCAACATCCCAGCAAGGCTGGTTGGAAGCAGGTTTCTGGGGTTTATTTATCTTCTATAATTGATACACTGTTCCTTTAAGCTGAGGCCTAGGCAGGTAATGAAGCCTCCTGTCTGCTTCAGCTCCGTGGCTTCTATAATTGAAAGAATGTTGCCTTGGTAGATGTGCCCAGCCGGCCTAGGCAAACAGTTTCCTCCATTGCTGGTGCAACAGAAGCCTGCTGTTTACTCTAGCTCTGTGACTGCCGGCCTCCATCTTGGCTGGGTTAATTTGCATACAGCCACTCTGATTGGCTGGTGGGCATGGTTTAGGTGTCCAGTAGAAATGGTCGATTTCAATATTACTCTTTTATTAGATTAGATTATTATTACAGGGCTGGAATGGAATCTAAATATATAAAGTCAAATCCAGTCATATTACATGATCACCATGGCCTTTCTGGCTCTTTGTGAGGGCAGAGTTTTTGTCAAGGATCAGCCACCATATCTCCTATTTCTTGGGATCAGAGTGGCCCTCAAGAATGTAAAGGGTCTATCGCAGACCATACATTCTCTGAATAAGGACTGACTGCTATGTCACCTGCTCTCCTTTTTTTATGGGAAGTAATTTCCAAAAGTGATGAGTCAGGCCCCAAGAAAAAAGATCGTATCTGCCTAATAATCTGGGCTTCATTTGTACCAAAGGGGGCAGAAGCAACAAATTAAGCCTGATGTCTGGAATTTATTTACTACAAGGCCACAGTAATCAAAACAGCATGGTAATGGCATAAAATAGACATATAGACCAATGGAACATAATAGAGAGCACAGAAATAAGCCCACACCTTTATTGTCAATTAATATTTGGCAAAGGAAGCAACAACATACAAAAGTGTAAAGGTAGTCTATTCAATAAATGGTGCTGGGAAAATTAGACAAATACATGCAAAAAAACTGAAGCTATACCACCAACTTGCACTATACACAAGAATAAACTCAAAATAGATTAAAAACTTAAATATTAGGCTGGAAACCATACAAATTAGAGAATAAAACATAGGCAATAAAATCTCAGACATTTGGCCCAGCTGGTGTGGCTCAGTGATTGAGCATCGACCTATGAACCAGGAGATCATGGTTCAATTCCTGGTGAGGGCACATGCCCAGGTTGTGGCTCAATCCCTAGTAGGGAGCATGCAGGAGGCAGCTGATCAATGATTCTCTCTCATCATTGATGTTTCTATCTCTCCCTCTCCTATCATCACTGAAACAAATACAAATATATTTTAAAAAATAAAATCTCAGTCATTTTCTTGTAGGAATATTTTTTATGATATATTTCCACAGGCAAATAAAACAAAAGAAAAAATAAACAAATGGGACTAAATCAAACCAAAACATTTTTGTACAGCAAAGGAAAACATCAACAAAATGAAAAGAGAACCCACTGTATGTACAAACACACACACACACACACACACACACACACACAGTTTCTATTCTTGGTCTCAGTCCTTGCCTTACCTCACCTGATTTCAACACCTGCCTTGGGTACCTTTGCATTCACCACTGAACATAAGGAGACATTATTTTCCACAACCAGAAAATGGAAACCTAAGATGCATTTGGATCTTGTAAAGTATTCTGGACCCTCTCAGCTATAAATGATGCTTATATATGTTTCACTTTTAAGAGGAAAAAACTAAGGCAGCCCTTTACTTCAAACAAGTCAGAGTTAAAAAATAGAACCCAGACACAAGTAATCCGTGCTTCATTATCTATAATAGCAAGGAATTAAACACAATTTAGATATTAGGAAATATGGACATGGTTAAAAATTGTTGTACCTCATCTCCAAGAAATATTATGCAGCCATTAAAAAATGATCATATGAAGACAATATTACAACATGGAAAATGCTTACAATTTAATGGTAAGTGGAAAAGACTGAATATAAAATTTTAAATACTCTGTAATTACAGCAATGTAAAAAATAATACACACGTGGCCAAGGCTTTGGAGGCAATGTGGGACAGAAAATAAGATCTTATGCATTAGGATGTCAGAATTATGGGCTATGTTTTTATTTGGAACTTACCTATAATGTTTAATGGTGCTATAATGATGTTGTTACAGTTAAGAAGAAAAAAGGGCAGCCTGGAGCCTTTAGTCTGTTGCAGCTGCCTATGCCACAACTGTCATAGAAAGAGAAGCCTTCCTCACTGTCCTTGAAGATGATTATGGAACACAGTCTATGCTAGATCTCCTCTCTCACTTCGCCATCCAGCCACAGACTCTATGATCCTAAAGGCTGCAGGGAAGGATAGAGCAAGCCAGGCCTCTGGGTCAGAGGCAAAGGGACCAGTCTCAAGCACTGCTGTTGCCAGAGCAAATGCCTAATGACTCCCGCATCCTCCATGGTGCCTTGTTCAGTGCCATGCATACAGTAGTTATTTAATAAATATCTAATTTTTGAAAATTATCATGTCTCTCTGGCCGAAAAAAAAAAGACTCTGGTTTCCATTTGGTATTCCCCATCTCAGTTAGTTAGACTTCACCCATGCAGCTGGCCAAAGGCAGTCACCCTTATCTCTTCCCTCTTCCATACCTCCATGTGGATCCTGCTTCATTAAGATTTCTCAAATCTCTCTTACTTTTCTCCATCTCCACTGCTACTTCACAGTCTAGGTCTCTGCTATCTCATACCTGAACTTCAAACAGGTTGTCCAGCCTCCAGACTGAAGCTCAACCTCTACGCCAGTGATGCTGGAACTTTCCTGGCCTGCTGGCAATCAGGAAAACACATGGCAAAGGTGCAGGGAATGCTTCTCAAGCACCCAGAAAAAATCAGCACATTATGGAAATGGACCACAGTTTTTGCTAGTTCCATTAAAATGGTACCCATGTTGCTAGTAGTTCTCATAAGGCCTTAATTTGTCAAGTACTATAGGAGCCAGCTGTAGGATGATCCATTGGGACACAGGATGAAAATATTTGAAATATTATCCAGCTTTCTTTAGGTATTATCTTATTATGTCCCTTTATATTTCAGTGTAATTATTGCAGGTAGATGTTTTTGAAAATGTTTTATTGATAGAGCAGGTAATAAAAATATTGATTATGAAAACCAGCCAGCATCTAGATATTCCTAAAATATTTAATAGTATCACTCTTCTGCTTAAAACCCTTGTATGGTTCTTCACTGCCTGCAGCATAACTCATAAACCCTTCATGACCTAGTCCTACTGACTTTTCCAGCATTACCTGCCATCAGCCCAAGAGCCACTTCTTTAGCCTCTAAGATGACCAAGCAGCCCAAAAGGGCTACTTCGAGCCTTTGAAGGGGATGATCAGTGGTGTGCTAGAGCCAGTTCATTGGTCCTGACACCCCATTCTGTGCATCAGTGTGTACCCCACTGCACTTTCAGTGATGTCAAGCTGGTAGCTTAAAATAGACCATCATGGGATTATTTACACCATGGAAATAGAAAAAAAACACAGAATTTTCTTTTCCCAGAAAACTGATTTTTTAAAACATTTATACAAGCACCATTGAACTGATCCTTCTTGGAATATCCTTTTCTGAGATCTTTACTGGCCCTTCCTTCAAGATTTAGTTCAAGCAACATACCACCTAGGCAGTTTTCTCTCTACCCCTTTGTGCATCCATGCCTCTCCTCTGTGCTCTTGTCATTTTCTTATGAATTTCTTAGGGGCAGAGCTCATGTCTGAGTCATGCTGTGCAAAGTGTTACATGGGTATTCAGGGAATGTTTGCTAAACAGAAAGACATTTCTGATTGAGCTGAGATACTTTGATGCCTACATCCTCTGTAGTCATTGTAAGTCTGCTTGGAAGAGTTAAACCCTGGGAATAACTAGAACAGGAATTAGGAAGTTCTCAGTCTCTCTCAGAATTCAGGAGATTAACAACTGAGCTCTAACAGCATGTTCCACCATCCTCTTCCTTGGTCAGGGTATCGGGTTTCCTCAACCTTTCCCCAGCTTCTCTCAGACATCCTGTATGACCTAAAGGCTTTTATTGGAGAATGTTTTCCTAATGAAGAAATGATTATTCAACCACATAACTGAGTAAATAACTGTTAAGAAAACCAGTATGCCAGAGGCAAAAGTTGGAGAAATGTATTCCATTGATTTCAAATGGAGATTTGTTTTCTTTTTGCAAAAATCCCTTAGAATATTTATCATTGCATTAGCAACTTGCTGCTTGGAACACCAATCTAGTCATTGTAAGGATATAACTTTACTAGAGTCCCAGTGCACAAAAATTTGTGCACAGGGGGGGATCACTCAGCCCGGCCTGTGCCCTTTCACAGTCTGGGACCCCTCAGGGGATGTCTATCTGCTGGCTTAGGCCCGCTCCCCAAGGATCAGGCCTAAGCTGGCAGCCAGACATCCCTCTGACAGCCCAGGAGCCCTCGGGGTATGTCCACTTGCCAGCAGGGAGCAGGCCTAAGCTGCAGTTGGATATCCTTAGCACTGCTGAGGAGGCGGGAGAGGTTCCCGCCACCACCACTGTGCTGGCAGCCATCAGTCTGGCTTGTGGCTGAGCAGACCTTCTCCTGTGGAAGCACACTGACCACCAGGGGGCAGCTCCTGCATTGAGCATCTGCCCCCTGGTGGTCAGTATGTGTCATAGTTACCAGTCATTCCCAGTAGTTCTGCTGTTAAGGTCAATTTGCATATTACCCTTTTATTATATAGGATAGAGGCCTGATGCACGGGTGGGGGCTGGCTGGTTTGCCCTGAAGCGTGCCCCAGATTAGGGTAGGGGTCCCTACTGGGGTGTCTGGCCAGCCTGGGTGAGGGGTTAAGGGCTGTCTTTAGGCTGGCCACACACCCCTGCCCCCGCAACCCAATTGAAACTTTGTAACCTTGATCTGAGCCCAGGGCCAGCCAGTGCAGGCAGGAAGCTTGGCTTCCTCCATTGCTAGGGCAGCCCAAGCCTCCTGCTTGCTCCATCTCCATAACCACCACCAACTTAGTTGGGTTAATTTGCATACTTGTTCCTGATTGGCTGGTGGGCATGGCTTGTGGGTGTAGTGGAGTGATGGAATGATGGTTAATTTGCATTTTTCTCTTTTATTAGTGTAGATATCCCAGGCTTCCCAAAAGGAGAGGGAAAGCCCTTTTGAAAGAAGAGTAAATATGTCCAATTCTCCAACCAGAAACCAGTGTACCAGAGGAAAAGAATGAGAGATGGGATAACACCTGGTCCTCTGCTCCTCAGAGCAAAACCCACAGTCACAAACAAAAGTTATTCCTTCAAGGTGATAGCAAAAGCTCAACTTCTAACTGGGAAGGGGAGTGAGAGAGGAAGGTGGGGGATCAGGAAGGAAGATAATCTCTTAGGCAAGTTAGCAAAGGGCAAAGACCAGCTAGCTTCAGAGAACCATGGGAGGAGCAGATACAAAAGGAAGAGAGAAAAGAAAACCTACCATCCCTCTGAGCAAAGGAAAATAATTCTAGGGCCTCTATTCCTCAGGTCAGCACAATATAAGACTCATGGAACACTAGAAAAATAGACTTTTGGCCTCTCATTTTATGAGAGTTCGTGGAGTCCCAGAGACCTAGTTTTTTTTTAATTTCTTTATTGATTAAGTTATTACATATGTGTCCTTATCCCCACATTCCCCCCCATTCCCCCCAGAGACCTAGCTTTTAACCCTTGCTTAGCCACCTACTAGCTGGGTGAATTAGGGCAAATCAATTAGCTTTGCTGAGCCTCAGTTTTCTCACCTGCACTGTAAGGATAATGATATCTCTGTCACAGAATGGTGAAAATTAAGGTACATGTGGTTAATTTTATATGTCAACTTGACTAAGCTGTGGTGTCCAGCTGTTTTATCAAACACCAGACTGAATGTTGCTAAAAAGGCAGTTTTTTAGATATCATAAATATGTATAATCAGTACACTTTGAGTAAAGCAGATGACCTTCTGTAAGTGGGTGAGCCTCGTGAAATCAGTTGAAGCCCTAAGAGCAAATATTGAGGTTTCCCAAAGAAGGAATTCTGCTTTCATAATTGCAAAATAGCAATCCTGCTAAGGTTCTCCAGAGAAATAGAGCCAACATAACAAGGATACATTCTGAGAAATGTATCTTTAGGTGATTTTGTCATTGGGTGAACATCATGGAATGCTACACACCTAGGATACTAGTACATGGTATAGCCTATTGTTCCTAGGCTACAAACCTGTAGAGCATTTTATTATACTGCCTACCATAGGCAATTGTAATATAGTGGTTAGTATTTATGAATCTAAACATATCTAAACATAGAAAATACAGTAATATGATTTTTAAAACGCTACAGTTCTAGAGGGAATTTACCATGAATGGAACTTGCAGGACTAGAAGTTGCTCTGGGTGAGTCAATGAGTGAGTGGTGAGTGACTGTGAAGGCTTAGGACATCACTGTCCACTACTGTAAATTTTACAAACATGGCTCCACAAGTTCTCCCCCTGTTTCCTTCCAACAAGGTAAGAAATAGAACATTGAAGCTGTCAATGCTGGCTGCTCCATTTACAGGGATGCAGGCTGGATTAATTGTAAATACTGAGGAGAAACTGGATTTCAGGTTCAATCCCGAGCCCCAGTTGGGGTATGTGTGGGAGGCAACCAATCAATGTGTCTCTCTCACACTGATGTTTCTTTCTCCCTCTCTTTTCTCTATCTCCCCCTCCCACTCCTTTCTACTCTTCCTGAAAATCAATTGAAAAAAGCCAAAACATTAATAGATATTAAAAGTTTTCAGGAGATTCCAGTGCAGAGCCACTGTTAAGAGCCATTATTATAGAGTATGCCAAGTACATGCCAAAAGAAAAGACAAATTTTAGAAAGATGTACCCCTTCATTCAAGTGCTCTACTGCCAAGTATGTGTTTTTCTCCTCAATAAAGGGTATTACTCTCACCCAGTGCCTAAGCCAGAATACCAGGAGTCATACTTGATTCTTCTTTTCTTCCTATTCTTCAATCCAGTTCATCAACCAGCCTTATTAACTCTAGCATTAAAAAAATATAATGCCTGCCCTGGCCGGTATGGCTCAGTTGGTTGGGCATCATCCCATGCACCAGTTTTCAGTTCAATTCCCAGTCAGAGCACATGCCTAGGTTGTATGTTCCATCCCTGGTCTGGGTGTGTGTAGGAGACAACAAATCAATGTTTCTCACATTGATGTTTCTCTCTCTCTTCTCCCTCACTCTTCCCCTATAAAATCAATAAAAACATTAAAAATTTAAAAAATATATCATGCTCCTTACTCTCCATCTCCACTATGACTCCTAGTCCTAATTTTACAATCTCTTTCCTGGGACACTGCATTTATTTCTGGGTCCAATCATGACAAAGAAACTACACAATAATTTAAACAAGGACAGTTTAGTATAAAAAATTAATTACTAACACTTTCACTGTGCACCTCAGGATCAGCGTTATGGAAAAGTTACAAATACTGTAGGAGCCTGACAAATGGGAAACCATCCTATATAATAAAAGGTGAATATATGAATTGTCCCCTCAACCAGGGATTTGACTGGGAGTTCAACCAGGGGGCAGGGCCGGCCAGTCAACCGCCCACGGCCCCTCCCTCTATGGGGAGGCCAGCTGAACTCCACCTGTGCACAAATTTGTGCATCAGGCTTCTAGTATATACTATAAAGGAGAGACCTGAAATAGCTATCCATACAGGTGCTAGAGACACATCAGAACCAGAAGGAAGAAAATAACCCTTTTCCTCCTGCAGTGTCTGTTCAATGCCCTCTACTGATAAAGATTTAGTGACAACTGTCAAGGAAAAAATAGTTGGGGAAACCAGATGCAATTTTGCAAAGCAGGCAAAAAGGGTAAATTTGAAGTCAAGGGGCTATAAATTATTAACTAGCAGTCTCCTCGCTAATCTCTTTGCCTCCATATTACCCATCTGCAATCCATTTGTCTTGTAGCAATCAAAGTAATCTTTCAAAATAAAAAACGTATCCTATCACTTTACTTTTCCATAAGAACAGGCATGTAAATCAATGGAACAGAACACAGTGCCCAGAAATAAAGCCATGAGTTTATGGTTAATTAATATTTGACAAAGGAGATAAGAGAATAAAATGTAATAATAAGAGTTTCTTCAATAAATCTTGTTGGGAAAATTGTGCAGGTGCATGCAAAGAAAAAAGAAAGAAAGAAAGAAAGAAAGAAAGAAAGAAAGAAAGAAAGAAAGAAAGAAAGAAAGAAAGAAAGAAAGAAAGAAAGAAAGAAACTAGACCACCAACTTACATCATACACAAAAATAAACTCAAAATGGATAAAATAGTAAATGTAAGTCATGAAACCATAAAAATCCTAGAACCCTATCTGGTTTGGTTCAATGGATAAAGAGTCAGCCTGGGGACTGAAGAGTCCTGGGTTTGATTCTGGTCAGGAGCACATTCCTGGGTTGTGGGCTCGGTCCCCAGTAGAGGACGTGCAGGAGGCAGCCAATCAATGATTCTCTCTCATCATTGATGTTCTTATCTCTTTCTCCCTCTCCCTTCCTTTGTCTGAAAGCAATAAGAATATTTTAAAAGGACTTGTATGCATGCATATAAGCCTAGCCAATGGACACAGACACCAGGGAGGTGAGGGCATGAGTGGGAGTGTGTGTGAGGGGGCCAGTGGGGGAATAAGGACACATATGTAATATCTTAATCAATAAACAAACAAAAAAGTTAAAAAATCCTAGAGGAAAACATAAGCAGTATAATCTCAATCATCTCTCATAGCAATATTTTTGCCAATATCCCTCTAGGACAAGGGAAATAAAAGTAAAAATAAACCCATGGGACTGCATCAAACTAAAAAGTTTCTGCACAGCATAAGAAACCATTAATAAAATGGAAAGGGAACCCACTGTATAGGATAACATAGTCACCAATGATACATCTGATAAGAGGTTAGTTTAAAAAATATATGAAGAAGTCATACAACTTAACAAAAGGAAGACAAAGAATGCAATTAAAAGTAGGCAGAGGTACTGGGTGGACACATCTTCAAAGAGAACATACAAATGGCAATAGACATATGAAAAATGATCAAGGTCACTAATCATTAGAGAGATGCAAATTAAAACTACAATGGGGTATGTATCACCTCACATCTGCCAAAATGTGTACCATCAATGAAATAACAAAGAAGTACTAGTAAGGATGTGGAGAAAAGGGAGCCCTAGTGCACTGCTGGTGGAAATGCAGAATGGTGCAGCCACTATGGAAAACAATATGAAAAAAAAAATAAAATTTAAAAATAGAATTAGTGTTTAACCCAGTGATCTCACTTCTAGAAATATATCCTAAGAATCTTTTTTTTTCCACAGTTCAATTTTTTTGGTTTATGCATCCTATGTTAATAGCAGCATGAATTACTATCACTAAGATTTGGAAACAGCAAGTGCCCATCAGTAGATGAGTGAATAAAAATTCTGTGGCTGCCCTAACCAGTTTGGCTCAGTGGATAGAGCATCAGCCTGCAAACTCAAGGGTCCCAGGTTTGATTACGGTCAAGGGCATGTACCTTGGTTGTGGGCACATCCCCAGTAGGAGGTGTGCAGGAGGCAGCTGATCAATGTTTCTCTCTCATCCATGTTTCTAACTTTCTATCCCTCTCCCTTCTTCTCTGTAAAACATAAATAAAATATATATATATATTTTTAAATGCTGTGGTACATTTACATAATAGAATACTATGCATCAGTAAAAAAGAATGAACTCTTACCCTTTATGACAGCATGGATGGACCTGGAGATTATTATGCTAAGAAAAATAAGCTAGTCAGAGAAAGACAAAAACCATATGATGTCACTAATATTTGGAACCTAATGAATAATATAAACTGATGAACAAAATAGAACTAGAGGCATGGATACATGAAATTGACAAATGTCAGAGGGTAGGAGAGTAGAGGGAACTGGCTAAAAGAAGGTGACAATCATATACTTTACAACATGTTCATATATAAAAGTAACATTCGCAATCGAATGGATGACTGAACAGGCTGCATGGAGGGACTAAGCTGGCAAGGGGGTTAGTAACGGATGACCAAATAACTGAGTAGCAGGCTGCATGGGACGACCAGGCTGGCAGAGGGGTTAGTGAGGGGCGACCAAATGACCAAACAGTAGGCTGCGTGGGGAAACTAGGCCCGCAGGGGGCACAGTTGGGGGCAACCAGGCCAGCGGGGGTGGGGGGCAGTTGGGGGTGACCAGGCCAACAGGGTGGCAGTTAAGGGCGATTAGGCAGGCAGGCAGGTCAGCAGTCTCAGATTGTGAGAGGGATCGGGCCTAAACTGGCAGTTGGACATCCCTTGAGGGGTCCTGGATTGGAGAGGGTGCAGGCAGAGCTGAGCGTGCAGGCTGAGCATGCACTGAGCCTCTCGTCTACAGATATAAATAAAAGCCTAAGCAACTGTTATGCCCTAACAGCCAGAACTATCAGTTGACCAGTTGCTATAACGTGCACTGACCACCAGGGGGCAGATACTCAATGCAGGAGCTGCCCCCTGGTGGTCAGTGCACTCCCACAGCCAATCTTCCATGGTGCCTCCCCACCCCCTGGCTGGCCCCTATTCGCCCCTCATGCTAAACCATGCCTAGAGATCTGCTTCTGGGTCAGGATTTCTAAGTAGCAGAGCAACTCGCTCAATGCGATCTATTGAAAGTCAGCTCTTGTATAAGGATTTGTCTCGCTCCCTTCCTCTCCCTTCCTCAGGGGCCACCCGCACTCCTTGGTGGTAGCAAGGCAGCGAGGGAAGAGGCAAGGAAGCATGCAGTGGTGGGGCACCAATGGTGGTATTAGCGCTTGATCCAATGACAATCACCTCCTCTCCCAACCCCACTGGTGCCATCTGGCCTGGTCTGGGCCGGGGAACCAGGGGTGGGTGGTGGTAGATGCAGCCCTTTTCTGAGGGGGGCTGAAGGCTGGCTCCCTCCTCGGACCCAGCAGCCAACTTCCTGTGGTCCCTCCCCCAGCCAGCCAACTTCCCTCTAGTATTTTCAATGAAAAGATTGGTCAAAGAACATATGTGTATAGCTCATGGACACAGACAACACTGTGGTGAAAGTCAGGGAAGGAGTATGGGGGTTTATTGGAAGTCGGCAAAGTGGTGGGGTGAGGAATAGTGGATATCTATAATAGTGTCCACAATAAAAGCAAAAAAAAAATAAATAAGTAAATGACTTCAAATGTAAAAAAAAAAAAAAATCAAACTCCTTCCCATAGCCTGGGAGCAAGCAAGGCCTCCCCAAGGAAGAACCATCTCAGTTGAAACTTAAAGATAACAATGTTAAACTGGCCAAGGTGTGTTCCAGCCCCAGCCTCTTTGTACTACTCTTCCTTTGCTTTTATTTCATTGCTTTTTATTTCATGTTTTTTCATAGTTCATTCCTCTGCCTAGAAACCCTTCCCTACTCTGCCTCTTCCTGCCCCTATTCTACTCCTCAGCCAGTTTAACACTGTTATCTTTAAGTTTCAACTGAGATAGTTCTTCCTTGGGGAGGCCTTGCCTGCTCCCAGGCTTAATCAGCTCTCCAAGCACATTGCACCTGCCCCTTTGAAATATTCATCACAGCCCTGGCCAGGTAGCTCAGTTAGTTAGAGCATCGTCTGGATAAGATAAGGTTGTAGGTTCGATTTGCAATCAGGGCACATACAAGAAGCAACCAATGAATGTATAAGTAAGTAGAACAACAAATTGATGTTTCTCAAATAAAGAAATCTAAACTAATAAAAGCAAAATATTAAAATTAACCGTTTCTCCGAGACAGGGTAAGCCACGCCCACCAGCCAATCAGAGCGGCTGTATGCAAATTAGCCCAGCCAACATGGCGGCCGCCACTCCCGGACCTGAGTAAACAGCCCTTTCCATTGCGGCAGCAGCGAAAGTGAAGCTGAGCCCTTCAGCTCAGCTCTGATTAAACTGCCTCTAGCAGTTTTGAAACATTGTAACAATCACAGAATCCTCCGGAGCTGAAGGAAAGAGCAGCTCCGGCCTAACCAGTAACAGTAACAATTGTTTCATTATAGACGCTGCGAGGTGAAGCAGAGGAGGCTTCGTTAGTAGTTAGAAGGCCGCCTTAAAGAAACAGTGTATCAATTACCCCAGGCCTTCAAGGAACAGTATCAATTATAGGAGAAAAAACTCCAGCACCTGCCTCCAGCCAGCCTTGCTGGGACGTTGGTTCAATGGGAGCTGTGGGCAGCCTTAAAGCCCCTCACCCAGGCTGGTCAGGCACACCAGCAGGTGGGCATCCCCCGAGGGCTCCCAGACTGCGAGAGGGAACAGGCCAGGCTGAGGGACCTCCCGAGTGCACAGAGCGGCTGCAGGGCGGGACAGTGCAGGACCCAGGACCCGTGATGGGAAACAGGCGGCAGGGTTGGAGGGCACCGGGAAGCGGGTAAGAGGCGGCAAGGGGCCGGTGGCCTGCTTGGTGGCTGCCCAGGCCCTTTGCGGGACACCGGGGAGCAGGAAAGCAAGGCTGCAGGGGCCGGGGTCCTGCTTGGCAGCTCCCAGACCCCTTGGCGGCACCGGGAAGTGGGAAAGCAAGGCAGCAGGGGACGGGTGAGTGGGAAAGAGTTGGCGGCCTGCTTGGCAGCTTCCCAGGTTCCTTCTGAGGATCAGGGAGCAGGAAAAGGCTGGCCTGACCACGAGGGGGGTTTTCCCTGCTTTCTGG
>PVJC01030610.1:0-21112 GCA_004026665.1 Murina feae
AGTGTGAACACTAAAATAATGCATAAATTCAGTGGAAAGTGGAGAGGACATCACAATTATTCCATATTTAACATCAAGAAATTATAATACTATCATTTATGTGTGTGACCTCACCAATCTGGCAAAGGGGAACTCTACAACTTTTGTAGTTTAATATCTATCATTTCAACTAAACATTTATCCTCTATGACAATTTTAACAGCAAAGTCAGAAAAATCAGCATATAAAATCTCTGGCGTGCTAGTCTTAGCATGGGTCAGTGGAAAGGTCAAGTTTAATGGTATTGCCTCTTGACCAAATGTGCAGACTAGGGATTTACTGATACCCTGTTCTTCCAGAAAAACAAGACCTCTGAGCAACACCTACTATTTGAACATTGCCATTTTCAATTGATTACATCATGGTAGGTAAAGACATCCAAACTAAAGTTTCTGTGGTAATACATGAAATCATACTATTTAAAAGCTACTTCTAAATAGCTTTTATCTCAATTCATTTTAATATACATTCGACTGTAGGTTCATCAGGACTTGGAGTTGGCCCTCTCCAAGTAGCTCATTTAGCTAGACCATTGTCCCAACATGCCAGGGTTGAAAGAATCAACCAATAAATGCATGGATGAGTGGAATAATAGATATCTCTCTCTCTCTCTCAATTTTTTTTTTAAAGAGGACTTGGGCCCTAGCTGGTTTGGCTCAGTGGATAGAGCATCAGCCTGTGTACTGGAGGGTCCAGGGTTTGATTCTGGTCAAGGGCACATGCCCGGGTTGTGGGTTCAATCCCCAGTAGGGGACGTGCAAGAGACAGCCTATCAATGATTCTCTCTCATCAGTGATGTTTCTATCTCTCTCTCTCCCCCTTCTCCCTTCCTCTCTGAAATCAATAAAAATATATTTTTTAAAAAAGAGGACTTGGAATCAATGTTTTAGAAATTGTCTCAAATAAGATAAACATTAAATTAGAGTTTAGGAGCTATAAGGGTTAGGTACTTCTAATCAGCTTGATTCAGTTCACAGCCTGCAATATAATTCCTCTCTAATCCTCAGATTTAGGCTTTCATCTCTGATAAAGGAGAGGGTGTGATCAAGGAACACAGTTCAGGAGTCACGGTATTATGCCCAGACTGAGATGGTTCGGGGTCAGTAGAAGGCTATTGCCATACCTGCCTCTATGAAATCAGCAGGGTGTATCACCACTAACACTCTGACCACTCTGCTAATCTCTACATTTGGAACATTTCTAACAAAGGATTACCCAGAGATAAAGTGTAATAGTCACATACTTCCTGTATAATTCCAGAAAATTTTATGTTTTTACCTTTCGCTGGTGTAAGTGTGGGATTTTGAGCTGCTGTATCTCTGTGTCAATAGAGCCTTTTGGTATCGACTGTCTGTATCAAATTGATATGGCCCCACATTCACTGGCAAATAGTGTCATCATAAAAGGTACTCATGCTGTCGTTTACCAATAACTACTAAAATACTGGGTCTTAATGAGCTATTATGCATAATAGGTTTTTTTAAATCAGGAAGTACAATATATAGATTGAACCTTTGCCTACCTTTCCTACTTTTAAAGGTTCTCAGGCCTAAATGGTATGGGCATACTGAAGTAAGAGGATAGAATAACACCAGCAAAAATGCAATAAACCATCAATCAGTGAAGTCAGAAGCCATTTCAACAATTGATGGCAAAAATCTATTTTCCATAAAATATACAGAAAGTACTTTCTTTAGAACATGAAAATATCTCTAAATATCTATGACCATCCTGAACTTTTATGTATTTATTTTCTTATTCACTTACCAATTGCTACAATGTTAGCATTTCAGAGTGTTACCTCTTCCATGAAATTTTCTTGTCTTTTCCAAGTAAAATTGATTCCCTTCCTTTTTTAATCACATTTTTAAAATTACTGTCACAACTTCTATAATGCTTTCTTGCATTTGTTTGTTTACATGCTTATTTCTCTTGACCAGAACATAAGCTCCTTAAAGGCCAGTGACATCTTTCCTCCTCTAGTGCCTATAATGACACGTGTCACATAATATATATCCCATAAAGACTGGTTGAGTGACTAAATGAAGAATAAAAGTTAGTCTTGGTGTGTTTTTAACTAGCTTCTATTAAACGTTCTCAGTGAGGAGATTTGCCCAGACAGACAGATTATTTTGTCTAGTAGAAACATCCAATGAATATATATGAATACTTAAAACTACCCAATTTAACGCCACCTGGAGTTCATGCATATAAAAAATAACTGAAGAAGCCTGATGAATCACCTTGCCACTTCCTGTCAAAGCCTCTCTTACCTGAGTAAAACCTTTTGGTCAGCACTTTGATAATTTTGTATGTTGAAAAGCCTGACATGAGTCAATAGACAAACATTATAGTCAGTTTTGCAATGTGCTAAAAAGGAATTTGTTTTTCACTTTGAATTCTGATGTTATAATTTGTTGTGTGCTTTGGTTTAACCTTCTAACTTCTACACCACAAAATAGCTTACTACCACCTTACAAATTATTTGGCGTCCTTGTTGCATGTCAATTATCAAATATCAAGAACTTGAAAAGTTAAGTTCATGTCTCAGTTAGATAGCTTTGAACTTGCTGAGAGCCTCCATTTGAGCAACATTTTTTATATATAATACAGACATGGTAAAATCCTTAAATACTATGTAGATCCAGGGAAATAAACTTTAAGTATTCTCTGATGATATGGAAAAAAAATTTTTGTGTGATTACTTAAGATTTGATTTTCTAGATCTATCCTTTAAGTTGTAATTAAATATGTTCACCTGCATATATAACCACAGATATTGCTGAATCTTAGTTGAGTCAATGTTCTTTTTCTTTCATTTTTTTTATATTAGTGTAATTGTGTTTATGTTTTCTTTATCTCTTATTTTATTTTCTTGGATCCTAGTAATGGATAGAAAACATTTTCCAGAAGGATAGGAACTTAAATTACTGTCACAACTTCTATAATGTTTTCTTGCATTTGTTTGTTTACAACAGGAGGAGAAGCTTGATCACAAAGTGTAGAATCTTTTTAGGTAGTCAGGAAAGGGTTTGCCTTCATTTTGGAAGAAAATGAATTACTTAGTAGAACACTTTGAATGTAGACTCTATAATAAATATTCAATAGCTCAGCTGGCATGGCTCAGTACTTGAGCATTGACCTTTGAACCAGGAGGTCACGGTCCTAATTCTCTGTCAGGTCACATACCTGGGTTGTGGGCTCAATCCCTAGTAGGAGACATGCAGGAGGCAGCTGATCAGTAATTCTCTCTCATCATTGATGTTTCTGTCTCTCTTTCCCTCTCCCTTCCTCTCTGAAATCAATGAAATATATTAAAAAATAAAGATTCAATAAATATTTATAGAACAAAAAATAAATCCCAAGGAGTCCCAGGAACTTCACAAAGAATCAGAAGTAGAAATAGAAGCATGAATACATACAGTTTCTGCCTATATGGACCTCTAATCCAGTGGAATAGACAGACACTGACCTACTGTCTACAATGCCAAATGAAAATTACAACACCCACGGTGTTTATGAGGACATAGAGGAACATGACCAGTTCTTTGAAGGAAAGTCAGAGGTTTCATGAAGGAGACGTGAGCTAAATCTCAAAGTAAGAACAGGATTTTGCCATGTAGAGGAGGGTGAGAGGAAGAGCATATTAACAAAGAGTTATGAAGGTGCATGATGTTTTGGGGAACTATCTTCCTTGTTAACTAGTTGACATGTTGGTCAGTGGCCTAGTGCTATGCTCTGTGCCTGGCAGGCACTACCTTCCTCCTCTAAGCTCCTCTTTCATCTAACAACCTTCTGTTCATAATTGAAAGAGGTACAAAGAAGAGGATCTTTTTTTCTTCTTCTTGATTAAATATAAAATTAATTTTATATTTATATTTATATTTATATTGTGAAGATGCTCTTAACTTCTTTTCAATCTGTAGAGCAAGTGATGGAGTTAGATTCATTTGTAACAAGTGACTTTTAAGAACAGGTGAACATTTTGGACTTTACTTATATTTTGTTTATGCTATCTATTACAAAGAGTTTAAACTCCATTTTGCTTCCCTTTAATAACAAATTAGATTTTGAGTCATATTTTTTTTTATCACTAGTGTTATCATTATTGTCTTGTCTCCTGAACAAATCTTCAAGACTCACTCAGGATCTTCAATGAATGGTGGGGACATGTCAGGGAAAGTGACCCAAATGGTTCTGTAGCCTGAAGGAGTTACCATTATATGATTAGCTTGACAGTGTGTGGCATAGGGGCAGGGGTCATAATGCAGTTACAAAAATACTCCTATGGTGAGTGGATACTCTAATGAAGGCTATGTGCAAAACATTACAGAAACCAACGACTTTAGGTGCTCTAAGAAAGGTAGATACTAAGCTTACCAGCATTATGCAATAAAGGAAATCCGAAGAGATGCTAGCTCCAGGGGAAGTCTACAGAACATCAAATGTGGGAAGGATTTCAGGGGTTACAGGATCCAGATGACAAGAATTAGAGTAGAGTAAGCTTGCTTAAGGACAACAAATGAGGGTGCTAGTACGAGCAGAGAAGAACTGGTGCCCTGATTTCCCCCACACCTGTACTCCTTCCATCATTCCTTTCAGTACCCTCTGTCAATGCTTTTCACAATAAGCTGTGAGGCATAGATGTTTTGGTGATGTTACTATCATTTTAAAAATCTGGAAAGTGGAGCTTAAGGAGGTTATGTGACTTGCTTCACAGTTAGATGCCTATGAAGAGGACAAAGCAGGGCTGTATTCTAGGCCCCCGTATCACTGGTCTGGCAATCTTTCCTTTATCCTGCACTGTTTGTGCATGAAAAAAGAATTAGACTTACAAAGTGACAATGAAGCCCTAGCCGGTTTTGCTCAGTGGATAGAGCATCGGCCTGGGGGACTTAAGGGTCCAGGGTTGCGGGCTCGATCCCCAGTAAAGGGCATGCAGGAGACAGCCGATCAATGATTCTCTCTCATCATTGATGTTTCTATCTCTCCTTCCCTCTCCCTCCATCTCTGAAATCAATAAAAATATATAAAGTGACAATGAAGCATTTTGACAGATATACATGTCTGCCACTAATACTGAATATGCTATCAGGGTGGTATTAAAAATTAAAATTGAGGTGTTCAAAATACTTCTTCAGAAATCTATGAAGATAATAATTAATCTATTTCATGAAAAGCACAATTATATCTGAACATCCAAATCTTAGTCACATAATATCTTCTTTGATATCTTGGCTGAAAAAGTGGGAGGGTAAATCAGGAAATGTATTCATCAGAAAAATGCTAATTGTAGGAGGCCCCAGGGATATGGATTCAAATCTTTAAAAACTGGGTAAAAAGATGAAAGATAAAATGTGGTTAATAAGTAAGATATATAAATTAGAAAGCATTTTTGTATGTTGACATGAGATGAAATCAATTTGAAATATATTTTTATACCAGAAGTTGCTGGGTTTCTAGAGGACGTTGGCTTTTTGAACTATTGTGGGGCACTGTGGGCCATAAGGAGATGCTCAACTACTATTGACCTAGTTTTTGCTGGGGAAGCATTTCTGCAGTGAGCTTGTCTGTAGCAAGGGCTGATTCCTGTAGGAGTCCCATGTGCCCAGTTTCACCTTCCTCACTGTCAGGCCAGAGGCCTCTGTGCCCAACCTCATTCTGGCATTAAAGACCCTGCCCTGAGGAGTGTATCCTTGTTCCCAATACTGGCCTCCCCCTCCCAACCCCCATGCCAGGCAGCATCACACTGCTTATGCAGGTGGTTTGACTTACCTCTTCCTTTTTTGGGGGAGGGGGGAACCTTAAAATTCTTTTTCTTGCTTTTGAGTGTAACTGTATTTTAAATATTTTACTATAATTTATCCAGATCTTCTGTGTATTTGGAATAGAAGCAGAGTGGTTGCTCAAGTTTTATTTCATCACCTCAACTAAAGTCCTTTCTATTACTTCAAAATTTGACCTTGTTAGGAAAAAACGTATGTTTACATTGTGTTTTATTCCACATCCATGTAGGGTGGCAAGGACTGTTGTGAATTGTCACCAAGGGTGTGGGGGTCATTGTTGCTAGGTTATGATGTCTAGAGTAGTTTGCTACCGACAGGCACTAAAGTGCTCATGTCCTGCTCTTATGATTAGGGACATCTGTTGTTCTTTACATTGGCCTAATATACACTGGAAAATGTTAAAGCAAAGAAGATAAGACAAAGATTATTATTCCTTATTTTCACTTTCAACCCTGAACTTGACGAGGCTCCAAATTTTAGGACTTGTGTGGGGCAAAGTTCTTGCCAATAGACACATGAAGCCAACTAAGAGTGAGTCATACTTCTTATATCACTCAGAACTTTTTCAGTTACAAATCCAACTCAAATTCTCAACAAAAGAGAAAAGACTTTATTGGCTCACACACCTGAGAAGCCCATGGTGGTCCTGGCTGCAGAAAGGCTGGGTCCAGAGGCTCAAGCCACGTCATCCTCTCCTGGCTCTTTTGTCCTCTGTGAGAGAAACCTTTTCAGGTAACCAGCTCCCACCCCCTGCCACAAAGTGCCCACCTCAGCTCTAGGTTACATCGCCTCCCAGCAAAAAGAGAACCTCTTTTCCCCACTTGTTGCAACCCTTTGGTGTTGTGGCTCATTGTTGTGTCTCCTTGGCTGGTCTGTGTCTATGCTTGTGAAGTCAATACACTCTCTTCTCCTGACCACAGCTGTTGTGCCCACCCATGGGGCTGGGCATTGCGGGGGAGGGGGAGGAATGATTCCCTTCAAGAGTAATGAAGATGTTATAACGGGGAGAAAAACTGATGACTTTCTGGGCCAGCAAAAATGAACAGATACCAATTACAGACAGAGCAAATCTTTTACATGTAAACAGAGTGGATTTTAACATTTGGATTCACTCCATCACAAAAGCCCCATCTTTAAGCATGGTGAAAGTTTAGGTGGCACTGCTGGGTGAAAGCAGCCACTCACATGCAATGAGAGAAACCGTAGTGAAGCTGTGTGATCATAAGATTTACAGGCCGGTTTGGGGCTTGTTGCAGAGAGAGAAAATTGTACCAGTCTTTCTCCTATTACTTTAATTCCAGAATTGCTGATATTTCTTCTAATTTTTAAAGAAGATTTTTAAGAGATTTATCTCATTTCCTTTAGAATCCAGCTGCATGAAACTGGTGAAATTGCTCTGAGTATACCCAGCTCCTGGGTTCCTCCATCCTGTCAGTGCTTTTTCACCGGGTAAGAACTTCTGTTTTGTGAGCCTCTGTTGGACACTTCAAAGACTTTCATCATCTTTGAAATAACAAAACATTACTTTTCTGAACACTCCAAATGCAAGTGAACTATGACCTGAGCACCATCGCACCTCCTTGACGTTTAGCACAGGAACTGGTGTGCTCCTTGTGGTGAGGAAAAAACTCTGCAAGCCAGGAAGACAGGGATTGCTGCCCCCTTCCCCCCCTCTTACCCCCCCTCTTCCCGGCCAGAGAAAAGCTCATCTTCTATTGTCCACACCCCCAGAAACAAAGCCTGGAATTCTCTCTTCTTTCAGAAGTTTTTGCCAAGAACTGGGAGAGGGGTATCAAGTCTTTACTGCCCGGAGGGCCACTAGTTCTGGAAGACAAGTTTGAAGTGCTTTAATTGGCTTTCTTCAAAAGTTCACTATCTTTTCCGGGTAGGTGTGGGCTAGAAGGGGTCAATAGGGTAAAAAAGGGGACATCTGCAGTACTTTCAAAAATAAGGATTTTAAAAGAAAGACAGGATAGCCTGGATCTTTACTATGTAGCTGTGTAAATCAGGGAACATTATTTCAGCTCTTCAAATTGTAGGTTCTTCATTTTAAATATAGGATATTTTGTGATTATGAAATGACATAATATTTGCAGAGTACCCAATACAGACTAAATACTAAATAAGTGTTCACTATTATTATTTTTTTTAAAGTTTCTTTAGAGAGAGAGAGAGAGAGAGAGAGAGAGAGAGAGAGAGAGAGAGAAGGAAAGCCCATTCTCTGAACAAATCGACTGAGACAGTAAACATTTGGCTTGGCCCACTTAGGTATCTAGTTTTGGCTTTATCAGTCATGTGAACCTTGTTACTCAAAACCCTGCAGGCGATGTTAAGGATGCTGCTACCGGAGCAGAGGTAAACATGGTGAGATTAGCTAGGATTCCAATCTGCCACTCTGGAAGAAATGGGAGGCATACAACTACATGGACTTCCCAGAACTGGAGGCGGCATTAAGGCAGGCTTTCATCGCTTTCTCTGTAGGCAAGGATCACCTGGAAACACTATTGAACTCTTTTGAAAGGTACTTTTCAACCCACATGATTTACAACGTAAAACTGGATTTACAATTTCTTTCTTTCTGATAGAAGCAATCTTAGGTACACAGACCTGGCCAGAGATGGCCATACTGATGTGAGGTTGAAGGAAAGAACTCGAATTCATTCAGCAGGCAGAATTTTAAAGAAATCCTGACTTTTTCACATCTGTTTGTCTTTAATCTGGAAAATTGAGAGATGAGGGCTCTTTTTTAAATGTATTATTCCCAGTTTTATTATGATATAATTGACATACAACAAAAGCTCTGATTCTACCTGTTCCTACAAACTTGAGTCCAGGTTTTCAGCTGTGGTTGTCATTAACATGCAAGAATGTGAAAGACCATCTCATGATTTCAACTTCTTACTTGGATTAAATTTTATCAAGGATCTCATTAAGATGTTTATTTATACACTAGAGGCCCGGTGCACAAAAATTTGTGCACTTAGGGGGGAGAGAGGGTCCCTCAGCCTGGCCTGTGCCCTCTCGCAGTCTGGGACCCCTCAGGGGATGTCTACCTGCTGGCATGCCTGGCCAGCCTGGGTGAGGGGCCGATGGCTTTTTGCAGGCTTGCCAAGCCCTCTAGTGGGGACTCTCACCCCATGAGGGTGTGGCCAGCCTGGGTGAGGGGCTGAGGATCGTTTTCAGGTTGCCCACAGCCCCTTCAGGGGTGCCTGGCTGGAAGCAGGTATCTGGGATTTATTTAACTTCTATAATTGAAACTTTGTAACCTTTATTCCCCCTTCCCCCTGCTCGAAGCCTGGCTTACCCCTGGCAACCCAAGGTCCCAGCCCAGCAGGTATCTGGGGTTTGTTTATCTTCTATAATTGAAACTTTGTAGCCTTGAGTAGAGCTCAGGGTCCACAGGGCCCTGGCTTCCTCCATTCCCTGGGGCAACTCCAGCTCCATGGCTGTTGCCATCTAGTTGAGTTAATTTGCATATTTGCTCCTGATTGGTTGGTGGGCATGGCTTGTGGGCAGGGCCTGTGGGTGTAACGTGAGTGAGGGTTAATTTGCCTATTGCTCTTTTATTAGATTAGATTTATATTAAATTAAATGTGTATTTAATTGTTTTCAGGAAATGGTCATTACTTTTTTGCATAAAAAACAGTGGATGTGTATATAAAAGTAATCTCCAGGGCTCTTTCTCCAGCTCTGCCCTCAACGTTGGGCAGGGGGAGATGGGGATGGCAGAAGAGGGGCAAATTTTATACTTAGCTGGTACAATTTGTCCTCTCTTGGCCTCAGTGTGTGTCAAGGATTCAAATGCTGGTGGTTTTTCTCTTGGGGTGCTTTTGTGGATTTCTTGGCAACACCTGCAGCATTCCTTGAGATGAACAATGATAGTGTGATAGGATAGTAAGAAGCTAGGAAAATCCCAGGACATGTAGAATAGGCAAATCAAGACAGATAGTTAAACAGCACTTTGCAGTCAGCTAGTAAATTCTATCTCCCCTAAACCAAGGACACTTAAGATTAAATAGTTTGAACTTCTTTCCAACCAGAGAGTCAATAGCTTAAAGCACCCTACTCAGGAAGACAGACAATAGAAATCCAATTAGTGCCATTTTCCAACCACATCCAAGGACAGACAAATTAAGAGAATAAATCTCATTTGGTACATCAGTATAAAGCTGATGAATATTCTATTGATCCTCCCCTAAGACCTTCCCTAAAGGCCCAGCCTTTAAAACCCTGAAAGGTCCCCAGCCCACTCTCCCTCCAGGGAGCACACCTGTGCCATTCCCTCCCCGCTCTCATTCCCTCACAGGCAGGTGTCTCCTACACACCAAGGAACCCCATGAGACTTGCAACCAGTGCAGCAATGCATTAGAATTGGCGACTCCACTTGTACTCCACTTCCGCCTACACACGTATTTCTTTATAGCCCAGAACACTTTTGCACTTAGTCTTTACATGTTTATCTTCTTTAGCAATTGCTAAACTTGGGTGCAGGAACCATGTTTTTGAATCTCTAGTGTCCAGTGTATTTCCTGGCACCAGAGGATCTCAAGATGTTTAATGAATGAAGGAATGGCCGAATGGCATCTGATTCAAGTGCATACCCTATTTCCATGTTCACTGTTCATCTCTCCATACCTGCTTCTCAGAAGGTGAGGTAGAACAGAGGCTGGGCTAAACACACCAGGGAGTGGAGGATGAAGAAGGAGCCAGAGAGCCTTGAGGAGCCGTTTGGAGATGGGAAGTGGAAGTAGGGCGAGAACCTAAGAATCAGAGCTTATCAGCAAAAACGGCCAGAGAGCCAGGCCCACAACACTGTAGGGGTCATGGGAGAAAGAAATAAAAAAAGTGCAGTGAGTTCAAGAAGAATGAGAGCTGATGAAGACTTAATTTAATGATGAAGAGGTCATGGGAACATTTGAGTGTTGGATTTCTGAAGAGTGGTAGAGTCAGAAACTGGCTAGTGAGGATTTAAGGTGAATAGATACTTAGGAAATGCAGGCAGGAAGTATAAATGGTGCATTTCACGAGTTTGGTAATGAAAAGAAGATAAGGAGGACTTTTGAAATATGGTAGATTCTCCTCTTTTTGGTAAGAGTGTGTAGGAAGCTGTAATGACTAAGATATTTTGATTTCCATTTCTTTATTATAATTTTTCTATTAAAGTAACGTACTTATTTTTCACATTGTATAAATGCAGAAGTGAAAAGAAAAAAATCCCATTCTTCAGAGATAGTTGGTGAATTATCTTCAACATTTCAGTAGGTTCTTTTTTAGCTTTTTTCCCCCTATGCATATTATGTTTTATATTTTTGGGAAATAATAAAATTATTCTGTATGACTATATGCATATATATTAAAATGCCCTTCATTTTTTCACTTAAAATGTATTATGAGAATTTTTATGTGTGATTATTTCTAAAAAAAAAAAAAGGGGGGGGGATTAATGACTACAAATTACTTCACTGTGTGCAGAACGGATATTGGCAGTTGACCATCAATAGAATATACTGTTCAACTTCCACTTGTTTTGGTTGGGTGTCTGTTTTAATTAGTTGGTATCTCATTGGTATTTAAATATTTTTAATATTATCCTGATTATATGAGTATATTATATCTACTTCTATAATATAACTATATTTAAAAAACTATGACTTTTAAATTTCAATGTAATACTCATTTCTCCTATTTCTCCTGTATCCCTGTTTGCGTACTTGAGAAAAGAGATATCTCATATTTTCAATTTTTTAAAAGTTAGGTAGATTTATATAAATATCTTCATGGTTTAGCCCTTAACTAGCTGTCCTGTCAACTTTATTCTTACTAGTGTTTCATACTGTTTTTTTTTATGAATTCATAATTGTAGTAGCTTTTTAAAAATCATTCTCCTTGCCCTGGCTGGGTGGCTCCATTGGTTGGAGTATCATCCTGTACACCAAAAAGGTTGCAGGTTTGATTTCCAGTCAGGCAATACCTAGGTTGTGGGTTCAGTCCCTGGTCAGGACATGTATGGGAGGCAACCTATCGATAATGTTTTTCTCACATTGATGTTTCTCTCTCTCTTCCTTCCTCTCTCTCTAAAATTCAATAAAAATATATCCTCGAATGAAGATTAAAAAAATAATAATAATTGTCCTTTTCCAGATAATTGTGCTCCTTTTTTTCTTGGTATCCTGACCTATTCCATTTCTCTTCCATCTCACTCTCCTTTTAAAAAAATAAATAAATAATGTGGAAGCTTAAAATTCTCAGTCTCTTGTTTAAAAAGTATGTTAAGTATTATGTGGACAAATAAAGCTCTTTATGTGGCAGCATTGTCAAGAATCTAGTAGATCTATTTTTGTTTTGTTTTCCTCAGGAACAAAAAGTACAGATAGTCCTCCTGCCTCTCTGACTGGGGACAATTCATGCATACTTTCACCCACTGTCTCTGTCTGCTGCAACGATGAAAGATGGTCCCTGCCTGCAAGCGGTTCTTTTCAAGCAGTGGGAGTGATTGAATGCATAGATAACGATGTGAAAATGCTATCAACAAGCATGGAGATTGAGTGCCTAAAAGCAATGTGACTCACACATCAATCACCCTTTTTAAGCGCTTCACGTGAGAACAGTGGTGCTGCAGAGAATGGTAAAGGAGGTGCAGGGCAGGTACTTTCCAAAGGCCCTCAGAGGGGAATGGTGGCCAGCATACTCTCAGAGTGAGCTGTTCCTGTGGACAAGTTTAACAAACTCTTGGCGGCCACAATGCCACTATTTGGCATTTTGCTGCCCTAAAGTAGTTTCTGGAGTGTGCAAAAACGCACTGGCCTTTTGATGACCCCTGGGTCTGTGGAAAATAATGAATTGATCTTGGAGAATCATAGACTGGAATAGTAGAGGGTCTTGATTTCACCTGGACTAAACGGAGCTCGACCTATTGAAGTAAGTGCTGGGCTTGATTGTCTTTATGACCAAAACATTTCCATAACAAATACATCTTCCTAAGATATCTCCCAGCTACAGTTCATTCATTCAACTTCTTCCTTTATCCTTCTGGAGTAAATTCTATAGAAAAAAAATTTTTTTAATCTATAGAGTAATTTTCATGTAAAACTCTCCACAGCAGAAACATTTTTATTTCTTTTATAGATATAGATATAAATATAATATTTATGCCAATTTATTGTCAGTATAAGAGATGCATTGAAGCACTAAAAAGACCTAAGTTTAGCTCTAGTGAACTTTTCCAATTGAACTATGGGGGTAGCTGTTCGTAAAGTACTGGGAAATTAAATTTACTTTCTTCTTCTTCCTTCATTCTCCTCCTCCTTTCTCTCCCTTCTCCACCTCTCTCTTTCTAATGTTATGATAACCTAATAAATCAAAAGCAAAATTATAGAAACAAGGCAATCTCTAACTGGGTTGGCTCAGTGGATAGAAACAAGGCAATCCAGGACCATTTGTATTGCAAAGGATTCTTTACTTTGCTAAATAACATCCTTTAACTAGAAACTATAAATAATATTTGGTTTATAAAATTTCTTGTCCAAACAATTTTCCTAGGAGCATAGAGTACAAACACAATACAATGTATTTTCCCCTCCTACTTTTTACCCTCTTTGAAGGACAATCAATCAACTGGTTTTTCCTGAACTTCCAAATAAAAATACAAGAGTTAACAATGTACATTTTAATAAAAAATTTAATGATGACACAGACTCACAATTTCATTTTACTCCAGTGAAAAGCCAGAATTGTTTCTATTCATTACTCATTGAACACATTAAAAAAAATGTTTTAAATTTACTTCAGAGAGGAAGGGAGAAGGAAAGTAAGATAGAAACATCAATGATGAGAGAGAATCATTGATTGGCTGCCTCGCGCACGTTCCCCTACTGGGGATTGAGCCTGCAACCCGGGCGTGTGTCCTGACCAGGAATCAAACTGGGGACTTCTCGGTTCATGGGTCGATGCTCAACCAACTGATCCACACTAGCTGGGTCATTGAACACATTTTAATGAGCATGCAAAGAGCTCCCTGTCTTCCTGGTGAAGCCACCATTCACAATCACCATCTTCTCTCCTGTCCCTATTGCACATGGCCTAGATGACCAACACCAAAGGAGGTTATAGTGAGAACTGATTATCTGCGTCTCCTAAAGAGACTAATTAGGACTAACCTTGTCAGGCCCTGCATACCTGTCTGCCTTAGTCATCACCAGAAACCCAACCTCTCTGGTCATTCGTCACTGGGTTTTCTCTCCATACTATTTGAATTCCCCTCAAGTTCTTTCACTGTGTCATCTGCTACTTGGGTGCATCACTGGGTGGGGGACGGGGGGGAGGGGGGGGGAGACTGGGGGAGGGGGAGAAGGGAAGAAGGGAAGAGGGGAGTGCTTTCACAAGTACCATCTCATTTAACTCATAACAACACTATGACATGCCATATCATCATCCTTATTTTATGGATGAAGAATCTGAATATCAGAAAAAGTATCTTGCCCAAGGAGATACTAAATGTGGCAGAGATGGTATTTGAAGTAAGGTCCTCTGATACCAAATCAGATTCTCCTTTCACTCTAAAGACACGATGACACACAAATGTTTGGCACACAGCAAGTATATCGGTCCTTCAGTTCATTGTCCTTTCCACACATCAAAGCATCATCCTAAACTCGAGTGCAGTTTGGCAAAGCTGAGAGGCTGTGAGGTTCTTTGTGGAAGCAGCAGATAGGGTGTTCTGAGAGGTGGTGGTTTCTCCTCCAACTTTTTATCAGATAAACAGGAGTATCCTTTCCTTTGATCTTTTGTGAAATAGGTTGCTCATTGAAGTCCTAGAAGCAACCAAAACTAACCATTCACTTGGTTTGAAAACATCTCTTTTGGGGGATTTTTACAGTGTTTTAGACTTTTTGAAATAAAAAGCTATTTTGTAGGGCTGGCAGAGTTGATAAACCAGAAAATTTTACCCTCTAACAAAATTATGTTCTTTTCATTTCCTTCCATTTTCTGGTGCTGTGTGGAATATATTGTCATCAATAGACTTGTTAATTGGGGTCCAATCTGAATAACAAGAGGAAGGCATATATTTGAGTGTGTGTTTTTGAAAGAAGGGAAAAATAGGTGTGATGGACAAAGCCAGCTACCATAGAGAGCGAATTAAATACTGAAGTTCACAGGAAGGCTGACCTGGATAAATCACTAGAGTCAAATGGTTGTGCCTCAGTTGTCCCTTTTATGTAACAATCTTTTAGGAATACAAACTAATAGAAAGACAGATGTCTATACTGTATATGAGGAAATTTCCTATCTTCTGCTAGAATTATATAACATAACATAAATCTAACCAAATACCATAGTTGTAATGCAAAAGGATGCCAAATTGCATACAAAATATTTTGAGTCACATATCTAAGTCCAAAATATGACTTTCACTTGTAGTTATGATTACTGTGGGACACATTCCTCTCTGAACATAAAAGTATCTGAATAATAAAATTATTTTACTATTAAAGTGGAGGTTTCGTAGTACATTAGGGAGTTAAATGGCTTTTGAATAGGGTGGGCTGGGTTCAAATCCCAGCTCCACAACTTCCTGTGTGGCTAATTGTTTAATCCCTTTGAGTTTGACCATCAGTTTTCTTCTCTTTATAAAATGTAAGTAATAACACCTATCTCAAAGGTTTGTGGGAAGGATTAAATTAAAGATAGTAGACATAAATCACTTAGCACAGTTCTTGGGATACAGTGATCACCCAGTGAAAGGCAATTATTACTATGAAACTATAATTATCTTAAGTACTTACTACTGCTGATTCTGTTTGTCTCCCCACCATTGCTTTAGTTATTTAAAATAAGATAAGCAATAAAACAAAATTTAATAAAATAAGATTAGCCCTGTCTAGGTGGCAGAGTTGGGTGGAGCATCATCCAGTGCACCAGATGGTTCGGTCCCTGGTCAAAGTACATACTGGAGGCAACTGATTGATGTTTCTCTCTCTCTCTCTCTCTCTCTCTCTCTCTCTCTCTCTCTCTCTCTCTCTCTTTATATATATATATATATATATCTCCTTACATACTAGTATATCCTTATATATATCATGGATATATATATATATATATATATACCCTTTTCTCTCTCTCTAAAAATCAATAAAAACATATCCTCAAGTGAGGCTTTAAAAAGATAAATAAATAAAATAAAATAAGATAAAAATTTTGAAATATATGTGTCACAGAAACATGGATCTTTCTATCCTTTCCAAAGTATATCTATTCAGACTCCAGTTTCACCTAATAAATTCTTAGAAGAGCTGGGTTTTCTGTGGATGATTTCTGTAAGAAATGACCAAGTGTGACATTTAAAAAAAAAAAGATATTTTTAGCAGAAGACTATGTGACTGTATCCTATTTTGATTATCTATTGCTGCATATCATTTATCCTAAAATTTGATGACATAACACTCATTTTACTGCTTCTAATGATTAGAATTTGAACAGCACAGCTTGTCTCTGCTCTGCGTGATATGTGTTGAAGCTGGTCCTTCTGAAATAGCTCCTTCAGGCCGTGCCTGACAACTCTGAAACAGCTGGGACCTGGCAGAAAAATTCTACCAGGGCCGTATGCCCAGGGCTTCAGTTCTTGCTGTTGCTCAGGTTCCGGGTTCTCCCCCAGCAACTCCTCTCCACGTGGCTTCTCCTCCAGGACAGAAAGCAGCTCAAAAGGGGAAAATATTTTACCCTTCACTGTGAGGAGCAGCATCTAGTACCAACACAGGGGAATTGTTGGGGACGTCTCTGGAGACTAGTTATTTACCACAGGCTCCTAAAAGTGTGTCCATTTAGTCCTCCGTTTAGTTTCCTAATCCCTACTTTGGAATAAATCTCTAAATGGTTTAGAACCTTTATAAGTCATATGTAAGTACATTCTTAGGACATTTTAATCTTTCATTCATTTCAGGACCCTTCTTCACACAGTCTTTCTAAACTGAACCATTCAGATTCCAAACCATCTTGGGAATTATGCCTAGGATAGACTCTAAAATGAGATTACAGATCCAGATAGGCAAACAAATGGCGTGTTCTGGCTAAACAAATACACCAACCTGAAACGTTGCATTGGGTTTTAATTTCTTGACTTAATATAGCCTGCATACAGGTGAGATTATACCAGGAGGAGGGACTATATATGTGCAAATGACCGGCTTGCTTTGTGGTTTGTTGTATTTTGTTTTTGAGCATTTTAAATATTTTGTCATAGGACTTGTCCTGTGAAGATGCCCAGGCTCACCTGGACTATGTCTGTACCCTGCAGCATCCACTGTACCAAGGGTTGGCTGGCTCCCTGGGAATTTTGTCAGGGCCGAGAGCTGATGTGGGTCCATGCTGGACTCACAGAACCAGATGGTATCAGTGGATGCCAATGACATGATGAATCAGCTCCCACAGGTTGTGTTGACCTGGGTTTTTTTACATTGTTTGTTTAGGCATCAATTAGATTACAAGTGCTGTGGGCAGGGCCCTGTTTTATGGGTAACAGCCCTATAAATACTGACATGTCCCTAATGGACCAGAATATTAATTTCAGCATGGCAAAACCACTGCTATCGTCTAGATGCCTCTTGCTTCCTGAAGCTCTTTGAGAATGAAATATTCCAATAAACATTGTCTCTTAATTGTACCTCATAACCTAGATTCCTTAGGAGCTGAGTCACCATTAACTCAAATGGGAGCTTTTCTCCACTCCTTTATACTTACATTAATGTTTGCTGCCTAGTTTTGTTCACTTCAGAAATTTTAAATAGCAGAAGGTCCAGCAAGAGAAATTATACAACTTTTTTAAATCTTATTTTTTAAATCATTATTGTTCATATTATTACAGTTGTTCCTCTTTTTCCCCCATAGCTCCCCTCCTCCCAGTTCCCACCGCACCCTCTGCCCTTACCTCCCCACCACTGTCCTCATCCATAGGTGTACGATTTTTGTCCAGTCTCTTCCCACACCTCCAACACCCCTTTCCCCCTGAGAATTGTCAGTCCACTCCCTTTCTATGCCCCTGATCCTATTCTATTCACCAGTTTATTCTGTTCATCAGATTTTTTATTCATTTTATTTTTAGGTTCACTTGTTGATAGATATGTATTTGTTGTTTGAAATTATACAACTTTTAAAAATATACTTAGTAGTTTTGTAGTTTGAAGAAAATCATATTATGCTTCAAACCTCCTCTTTACTCCCTTCCTCTTTCCCTCCCTCCTTTCCTTTATCAGACATTTATGGAGTGTCTTCTAGGTGAATTCACTGCATTACAAGCTATTGGGGCATAAAGATGAAGGACACCCAGCATCTACCCTGTAGGGAGTTAAGTACGTTCTCAGGATAATTAGTAGGTTATTGTGGGACTTGAACAATTGTGTGTCGGGAATGCCATACACAGAAGTGATTCTGGTGAGTGTACTCTCAGAACTGAACCAGTGATAAAAACCAGGAGAGTTTTCTTGCAGAATCCTGGTAATGAGACCCACCAGGTATACCTCAGCCTGTTTTCCTTTGACCCCTGACTTACGCTCTAAGCTTTACATATTCTCTTCAAAACATCCTAATTCTTCTCAGAAATAATTAGATGTCATTTTTCTATTCTTATACTAATACTGGAGGCCTGGTGCATGAAATTTGTGCATGGGGAGGTGTCCCTCAGCCTGGCCTGCCCCTCTCCAATCTGGGACCCCTTAAGGGATGTCTGACTGCTGGGATCAGGCCTAAACTGGCAGTTGGACATCCCTCTCACAATCCAGGACTGCTGGCTCCTAACTGTTTGCCTGCCTGACTGCCTGATTGCCCCTAATCACTTCTGTCCGCCAGCCTGATTGCCCCCTAACCACTCCCCTGCTAGCCCAATCACCCACAACTGCCCTCCCCTGCTGGCCTGATCACCCACAACTGCCCTCCCCTGCCACAACCCCCCTCCTCAGCCTGGACCCACCTCCTCTACACTAGGCAGTGGAGATGCCACGACCGGCCTCCTCTGCACTGTGCAGAGGCATGGGACTCCACAGAGTGGCCGCCAGGCTCCACCTCTGCTGAATGTGTGGCCATCTTTGTGGCAGCCATCTTGTGATCACTTCGCACGTGAGGGCGTGAGGACCACCTAGGCTTTTATTAGTATAGATTCTCTCTCTCTTTTTACAAAAAATAATATGGCTCTTACTTTAAACCTACAGTCAAGGTTGCTGTGGGGACAACTAGTAAAGATATAATATACATAAAAACACCACTTTTCCAATTTTAATGTGCTGCACCAATATAAATGTTTTGTTACCATTCACCTCTTCTGCTAACAGTAGAAAGGAGACTAAAAGCTGTTTGGAAGCCTAGGCTGGTCTGGGAAATTTGAGCTCTGGTTCCTCTGACACTTTTGGTTATTGGCTGGAGGTTCTGGTCCCTTACCACGTGGGCGCCTCTCCAAAGGGTGACCTAGAAGCTGGCTTCCTCTAAAGCAAGTGATGGGAGAGAAGCCACAACATTGTTACCTGGTCTTGGAAGTGAGATAACATCACCTGTGTGTGAGAGGAACCTGCACAAAGGCGTCAGTACCTGGAGGAAAGGACCATGGGGAACATTTTGGAGGATAACTGCAACAGTCAAGAAAATTAAGCAAATCAAAGAATTATTCAGATTTGGACCTACATCTAGGACCATGGGTGAATTTTTCCTGTCTTTGAATTTATCTAGACTTGGATAAACTTGAGCTTATGTTGTGTAATAATTTTCTGTTAATATTTATTGAAGTTTTAAGAGTGCTTATTCCTCTTCAATGAAGGTTATAAAACTGCAAAGAGAAGATACCCTGCCAAGCAAGCTTATATGACTTTATGATCTAAAACAGGGGTTAGCAAATTTTGTCTGTAAAGGTCCAGGTAGTAAATATCTCAGGCACCATCAACCACCCAGTCTGGGTGGCAACTGCTCAGTTCTGCCATTGAGCCCAGAGGCAGCCACAGACACTTCTGTGTTGCAGCTACTGTGTGGTTGTTCCAACAAACTTTATAGAAACGGGTGGTAAGCCAGATTGGGCCTAAAGGCCATGGCTTGCCAATTCTGATCTTAAAAAAAAAATCCAGAAACAAAACAAAAAACCACTATAGACTAAAACAGAAGATTTTATCCAGAATCACTGGTAAATCTTTACCAGTTTCATTTTATAGATTTACTGATTTGTTCTATAAAATGTGGGCAGATAACAAAAAGAAGCTACAAGAGGACCGAAAAGGCACAGAGCACTGGGAAACAGCGTAATAAATGGAATCAGGACACCCTTTGGTTATTTGCACCCTGACCTCTGTTGTAGCAGAATAAATGATTTTGAAATTATGCGTAAGAGGAAACAAAAAATTACTCTCTTGTCAACTTCTCTGTTCTCCTGTCTCCCATCCCAATCTAACTGCCACTCCTGCAAAATAACTTTTCAATGATTACTTTTTAATCCTCTGACAAACATCAAAACAGATGTTGATTGCCTTAAACAGGGTGAAGTTCTCTGCAAGTATTTTTTTTTCTTACAAATTTTAAAAACAAATGGTATTAGAAACTATCCAAGAAAAAACTGTGACGCTCATGAGATAATCTACTCTATAAAAGTGAAATAGTAAAATTAACCGTTTCTCTGAGATGGGGTAAGCCACGCCCACCAGCCAATCAGAGCAGCCCAGCCAACATGGCGGTTGCCACTCACGGACCTGAGTAAACGGCTGTTTCCATTGCGGCAGGAGCGAAAGTGAAGCTGCGCCTGCTCAGCTCAGCTCCAATTAAACTGGCTCTACGAAACACACGTTTGAAACAATGTAACAATCATAGAATCCTCGGGAGCTGAAGGACACAGCAGCTCGGGCCTAACCAGTAAAAGTAACAATTGTTTCATTATAGATGCTGCGAGGTGAGGCAGAGAGGAGGCTTCCTTAGTAGTAGGCCGCCTTAAAGGAACAGTGTATCAATTATAGAAGATAAACAAACTCCAGAAACCTGCGTCCAGCCAGCCTTGCTGGGACATTGGGTCAATGGGAGCTGTGAGCAGCCTTAAAGCCCCTCACCCAGCCTGGTCAGGCATGCCAGCAGGTGGACATCCCCCGAGGGCTCCCAGACTGTGAGAGGGCACAGGCTGGGCTGAGGGACCTCCCGAGTGCACAGAGCAGCTGCAGGGCGAGACAGCGCAGGACCCAGGACTCGTGAGTGGGAAAGAGGTGGCAGGGGGTCGGCGGCCTGCTTGGTGGGCTTCCCAGGCCCTTTGCGGGGCATCGGGGAGCGGGTAAGAGGTG
>PVJC01030611.1:0-21102 GCA_004026665.1 Murina feae
TGCTGTTCTCCTCCTGGTTCTTGGCGGGGCTGCTCACTGTCGCAGGCCATGACGGTGAAGTGCAGCTGGCTCACTTCCTCGTGGTCAGGACGCTGAGCCAGCCCCACACCTCGTCCAGGCACAGCAGCCGCCACACCGATTTGGTGGTGGCGCCGCCCGTTGACCCCCACGTCCAGGTCAGGATGGGGGTGCCCAGGGTGTTGTTCTCCACCAGGTCGGCCTCGTACACGCTCTTCTCGAAGCAGGTGCTGTTGTCGTTGGGTCCCAGTTGTCGCGCACCCACAGGGTCAGCTCCTACGAGTCACTCTACTCGTGGTCCAGCGCTTTCTTTACGATGAGCTGCCACTGCTTCTTGCCGTCCAGGGTGTCGGTTGCCTATAGCTCTAACACACTGCTGCCTCCACTGCCTCCGTCCAGGCACCACCACAGTTCACGCCGTTCCTGCTGTCCCCGGGGTAGGGGGCGCTGTCTGCAGCCCTGGTGTGCCGATCCTTGCCATCGCCGCCACTGCCGCCCCTGGGCTTCTGGACTTCCCTCCAGGTAGGCTGTAAAACCTGCAAGAACTTGAGTAGAATTAGTTCCTTTAATCTGTAGAGGCCCTACTGGTTTCCAGGGCTGTCTTCCAGGCTGTTTCATCTGCAACCCACTTGCCCTTTACCTCTGTAAAGTTTCCATACCCTGTAACAGCTCTCTGTCCTGATCTGACCTGTGTTGCCTGGGTCCCACTCTGAGCTGGGCATGGAAAAGCAGCCACGGGGTAGGAGAACCTATGCCCCTATGCCTCCATGCCCAGCAACCACCTTGGGATCCCCTCGCCTACTGGCAGGGGCACCAGCATTGATTGGATGATCCAGCACTCTAACTGGATACAACAGGGTCAAGTCTCTCGGAGCCCTGTCTGATGAAGAACAGACTGCTCCAGGCTTTACCTTGATTAGCACTGGAGCATGGTTCTTAGCCAGGCCTCGAGGACAGCGAGAATTCTTTCTTTACAAATACAAAAGTGCGTTTTCTAAAATAGGATTAAGCAGCATTTCAAATCACCTATAATCAATTACTATGAGACACTGTTGTAGAAATGATACTGACCTTAAAATCTCCACTCTTCCTTCCCCCGGCACTGCCAGGGACATGGCCATCAAGGAGGTCTCTCCACCCAGGGGAAGCTGTGCTGAGCCATCTGACAGTTCCCATGGCAGATCAGCGACCAGGCCTCTCCCAAGTGTCCTTGGTTTAGGGAAGACAAAATTTCTGCTCAGTTTCCCTATTCTACTCATCCCGGCTTACTGACCTATCATTCATTTAACTTTTAACATTTTTCTTTATACACCAAAACCACACTTTTCATACTTTTCAGTCAGTTAGAACTCTTAGGCTTAATTGTTCCTACAGTTGAGGTTTGTGCCACCCCTGACATGGGCATGGTCACACGGGCCTGCAAGACAGTTTACAATCGTCTCTCAATAGACACAAAAACCTGATGGTATTCTTTGCCCAGTTGGGCACCTGTCCTTTTGACAACTGAATTCAAGTCTGTAAGAAAATTAAGATTACTATACTTACACTGTGGCCACCTCTAACAGCTAAATCTTCTGCTACTACACATGACACATGGTAAGGCTATACAAACATCATAGGAAGGTGCTTAAAGAGTATTCTGGCACAGGACTAGATTGGCTGTGATCAATTAGTTGTAAGACACCACTGCACTCAGACCAGCCAAATTTAGTAATTTCCTGTTTACTAGCTTAGCTTATTTTTAACCTTAATTCCCACTGTCTTTGCTTTTATTCTTTTTGTCATATGTCCAGCAACTTGTATAAAATTCTTTACTCTTAGAAAACTTAAACAGCCAGCATTTCTTAAATTAGCAACACATTCATACCCAAACAGAAATTCACTAGGTAAACAACATTAAGCAAGCAACAACGATGCATATTTAAACAATAAAGACAGAAAACATTTTCCATTAAAACCTTGGTGCATACATTTATCAACACACTTTAAATACACTTTTACTGTCAAGAAAATATACATTTAACAAAGTATAATAAACCTTCTGTAATAAAAACTAAGAGCAGGCAAATTCCCATTTTAGTTCAGTAAGCAACATTTCCTTTTGTGATTGTCTAATTCAGAGGGAGGGGGCAGCACCACCATTTCAAGATGGTAGCTTCCATGAGGACCACGTGCATTGCCCCGGGCCACTCAGCCACCCGAACAAACCCCTTTAATTTGTTTATATTACATGACTTCACGAGACAGAACTCAGACAATATACATTAACCAATACATTTTTACAAAGGGAAAATCTAGATCAAAATTCTCGTCTCTTCACACACATTCTCAGTACGGAGAAGCCCCAGAAGACAGGGCCTAAGGAATTCAAATGCAAAGGAATTCAAATGCAAATTAACCACATTCCTGGCCGGAGCCAAGAAGACGTTTCCTGGCAAAATAAACTGCTAGTTTAAACAAACAAACATACGTTGTCCCGACCCTATGATGATCGGTGACTAGAGACATTCACTCAGAGTTTAAAACACATTTTACCCAACTTCTAATTCCTGACCTGAGGGGCCCACTCTCACCGGGTACCCACTCAAAATTTCCTGACCTGAGGAGCCCTTTCTCACCGGATACTCACTCAGAATTTCCTGACCTGAATAAGGGGGTGATCACTTCCCTCCTTCTACTCACTGGGAATAGGCTGGTTAAGCAGATGGGCCCTACCTTACAGACAGGTCCAGAAAGTCCAGAAGTGTTTGTCCACACTCTTCAGGTGCCAGCCAGGTCCTGGGCTGAGGTCCGGGAGCACTGGAGTTCCCCCGTCTAATTCTGCTAAAATCAGCAGGGCGCACCTTCTAACCGGAGCCAAGAGCCAGCTTCAATTAGTTTCCAGGCCAGGGAACCAAAATGTTGCAGAAAGACCAAAAAACTAAGCGACACTTTGAAGAGGTGGAGAAATCACCGTTTTAATAACACGCACGGACTCCGGGATTAATCCAATCCAAATCAGAGAGTGGGGGTAGCACACGAGAACCTTGCTTTATAACTGCCCCTTGAGTTCATTGATTTGCAAATATACTCTCTCCCCCCCAAGGCCCTGAAGGGAGAATTCTTTTCATCTACCCTTCCCCCAGGTTCAGGGCTTTGTTTGGTTTAATGGCCTAACATTCCTTACAGAACCAGCTTTCCTCCTCAATGTCACAATTTATTTAACTTGTTCTTAGAGTTCAGCAACAGCCCACAAAGATGTCCATGAGATTTATTAATGATGACTTCATCACCTAAGGAAGAACTCAGCAGCTTTTCAATGACTATAGATGGGAGGTCTAATTCAATGACAAACAGAACCTCAAGGTCAAAAGAAATCCTAAGAAATCAAGTACCTCTAAAATCTAAAAATATCTCATTTCATATGTAAGTGTGAACTGGAGAGATTGAAAATGCTTCTTTGGTTGACATTGCCATGGAAAAACAGATATTGGAGCATTGCTTTCCTGAAGTTATGATGAAAAATCTAGGCAACATACCACAGTGCAAGTGTAATAGGAAGTTAGACAGACATGAGCAGAGCAAGGATGATGAGCCACTTACAGAGGTTCACCAGGACAAAAAGCCTCAGGTGCCTAGCAAAGGACAATTATAGGGTGAAACCTACAATTGTAGGGTGAAACCCCTGGGGTGACCTTTTCTCCCCTGGCATATGCTGGCCATGCAGTTTGGACCCCATACACTTTTTTCCCTAGAGATAACCTCTAGGCTTCAGTTATATTTTAGCTCTAGGCCCAGAAAAGCAGCAAAACCAGATAAGGAACATCAAAACTGCCCTCAGGACCAGTGTGGCATTGACTAATGGCTCTCTGCCCTGGTGCTGATCAATCTATCAACGGAGACCTCAATCCTGAAAGAACACGCCTGGAAAGCTGATGAGTAGTCTGTTAAAATCTTCCATCTGGGACCTCCCCTAAAATCTCCACCCTTAAAACCCTTAGGATGGAGGACCCAGCAGGCTCAAGTCTTTTCCTTCTCCCTTCCACTTCCCCCATCAGTCCCTTTACCATTCATTACTTCCAAAGCTCCAAGGACCTTTTCTTTACCTCTATAACTTGTTTCCTAAACCCACCTCTCCTACAAATTACTTCTTCCACCTATGTGATTTTTTTTAAATAAATGCTCTCTTATAGTTGGTGTCTTAGTTCTGAATTTCTCATAGCCAGAACTCAAGTACTGAGGTTGCTGAATCCAGGTCCTGTCTGACCCCACTGGTCTAGTATCTAGTGCCATTCCTGCCACCTACAACAAAAGCAATGTGTGCAAAGCTGTGTGTGGGTGACTGGCACCAAGCTCCAAGTTCTGATCTGCATATAGTCCATTGAATACAATCATACCTGTTCAATACACAAGTATAGCTGTGTATATATTTTCAATTCTATGGCTACTTTTACCTCCATTTAGAATATATCCGACTATTCTCTTTCTATGTCATATCTAGAAAAGTTTTATTGATTCATTTTGTTCTTGGATGCTATTTTTTATTATCTACAATGAACCCTCTATTTGTATTTTTAGCCTCATCATGAGAACATTTGGAGAATGATTTCATTTTGCTAACCTGTATTCTTTCATTGTAAATTTTTTCTCTTCATAATTTGTCTTCCAAAAACTTTCAAAATCATTCTCAGGCCATTGTCACAAAATCAAATCCTTTACCCATAGCCTCCAGGTCCTCCAGTTCAGTTTTAAAAGGCAATTGAGGTGTTTTTTTTTATGCTAAATCTAGAAAAAAATATTGTTGCAGCATACTTTGAAGAAATTTGTATTGGAAAATGATCTAGTAGGCTTCAGGCTACCATCAAAGGGTATATAACTTCCTATTTGGTTCAGTTCTTCTTTTTCTTTTTTCTGCTTGCTAAAAGCAGACCTGGCAAGGAAAATACTGAAGAAAAGAAAAAAATCTAGGTAATAAAAAGACAGGATTCATGAGAAAAAATATTAAGGTGATGTGGGAATACAGTTGTCTCAGATGGGAATTAGCATAAAATTCAAGGTATGTAGATAACTTGTCCTTGGTTTGGGTGGAGAAAAATAAAGTTTAAATCAGAAAAAAAAATTGTCAAAAGGAAAAATTGTGGTACCACAGGGAGAAGGTACTGGGAAAGTTGCTTGAGGGTGGAACCACAATGGCAGATGGACAAAGTTAGGTGGAGCCCAGAAATAAAATGAAACCTTTAATAGCAGACTTGCTGGTATATACATCTCATTGTTATATGAGACCCAAGGAATTTCTTCCATGACTCACACCCTTCTTAACAATCAACCCAACACAAGGTTAAGATGCAGGTCTTTTCAGGCTCTTCCAACTTAGAAGCATATCAGGCAGAAACAGCTATGTTGGAAGCTTCGTCAGTAACTCCCAGCTCCTGACACCCTCTCTGTAGTGTAAATTAAAACAGAATAAATATTATTTTTTAGTGAGTGTTTTTGATGGGAAAACTAGGCACTGGACCATAAACTTCGCTGAGGTTCCCAAACAAAGGTCAGATGTAAAATCAACACCCTGTCCTCAATGAACTTTCCCTAAGCGATGCCTCTTCCGGAGGTAAAAGCAGAATTCTGAGATCAAATCAGATGACTCCAAATAGTTGGAAAGACGGAAAGTAAACATGTTTCTAAATCATGAGCATTTAGGAAATCGGCAGGTCTTGCTGTTTATCACTGAATATTTTCTGTAATAACCTGTGCAGCTGCTCTGTGATTTAAAACATCTTTCATGCAGAATACAAAGGCAACCATTACAAAAAATCCCAATTGCTTGCAGAACCAGACAGAGAATTCCATTCAATTAATTTCTGTAATAAATAAATAAATAAATAAATAAATAAATAAATAAAAGCAAAAAGAAGCTGAACTACTATATGGCTGGTCTCATGTTGAGCTAAAATATAACCACATGTATCATATTAAGATTGTCTGAGTATTTTTTTTAAGTTTAAGGAGAATACAGTGAGGTTAGAGCAAAAATGTGTGTTCTTCTCCTTTGTATCCCAAGGCTCCAGGAGGGCGGGGTTACAAGGAATATGAAAGCTGCAAATCAAAGACCTTGACTTTCCCCCCCAAAAAAATTCTAAAATGCACATAACAATAAATATTTGCTCAGCGAAGCATAAGCCACAGACTTTCAGAGAAAAGAGATGGCTTGGCCCATAGCAGAGCACCGAGGTAGCATAGATCTTATCTTCTTTTTCTTCCTATTCTTTCTTTCAGCTTCCATTCCTAGAAAGCAAATGGCAATCCCTGTCTCACTTTAAAAATCTGAGGCGAGAATGGCTCATTGCCTTTGAGCTACTCAGAAATGTGTTTGTGGCGTCTTAGATAAGTTCCCTGGAAGCAGAGCCTCAGACGGGGCTCTTGGGGAAATGCTGTACTGAGGGAGGGCTCAGAGGAGAAACCTGTCAGGAAGAAACAGGCATAAGATGGAGCAAGGGAAAGTGTCAGGCAAAGATGTGCTTTCAGAAGTCCACACTTAGCCTGATCCCCTTAAGAAGCTCTAGAGAGTGAATGGCTCCATGTGGTTGGTCCACCTCAATGGATAAGGAGCCAATAATCAGTGAGCCACCAGCACAGTGAATGGGATCTGGGCAAAATATGTACAGCATCTACGATAGCAGACATGAACTGCTTAGCTTGGCACTCAATTTCCTTTGCAGTCTGGCCTGATCTATGCGATGAGAATAATATAAATTCCCTGATAATGTTGTCAAGAAGAATCAAGTGAAATGATGATGCATAAGTAAGGACTTGACTGATGTTAGCATTATCTTCATCTTCGTTACTAGCATCTCTGTCTGGCATACCTGGAAGATTTCCTGCCTCCTCCCCCTTTTCCTCCCACCTGGAATATTTGTCCCAGTTTTTGCTCTCCTCACCTCCTTGCCATGTCTCTAAACTAACCTTAAAAATCCACCTCCTTAAGATACCTTTGTGACAATAAGCATGGCTTCAAAAATATTTTTTAGATCTTGCATTCTTGAAAAATAAAAAGGAGCCCAGCTGGCATGGCTCACTACTTGAGCATCAACCTATTAACCAGGAGGTCACAGTTCAATTCCCGGTCAGGGCACTTGCCCAGGTTTCGGTGCTAGATCCCTGGTCCAGTAGGGGACGTGCAGGAGGCAGTTGATCAATGATTTTCTCTTATTATTGATGTTTCTATCTCTCTCTCCCTCTCCCTTCCTCTCTGAAATCAATAAGAATATATTTTTTAAAATAATAGTTAAAAAGAAAAAATAGCTTTAAGTTCTCTGTCAACTGCAAATACATAGAATCTTTTCATTGGCAAATTGGAGATTAAATGATTGCCTCAGATCCTTTTAATCAGGTCTCATCTACTAGTGTTCAATAATATTTTCACATTTATGCCTAGTTCAGGCTAGATCCTCTTTTATTTGAAAGCCAAACCACCAACCCTCCCACCCCCCTCCCCCTTACCCCCCCCCACACACACACACACCTGCCCCAACTAACTCTCATCAATTAGAACAGCTTCCCAAAGGCTAATAAAGGCCTTGGGAAAGGTCAGACAACTTAGATTGCAAAAATCACCTCAATATATTCTAAGACTTTAAACTGGAAAATCCAGATGTGGTAATATGATGAGTCTTGGTTAATCAAATGGTTAACAATTTACTCCAATGTTCCTGTTCCTCAACCATCCTTAAATGGAATTTTCCTGTGAATCTGTGCCTACTTTCCCCCTGGTTGACTGAGAAAGTCATGATGCTCAAGTCATTGTGTGACAAATCCCTTTCGTTCACACCAGGAAATGTTAATTATCTGCCAGGTTTCTGTAATCCTTCTCCACACTCCTGGGAGAGGGGAATTTCAAAGTGACAAGTGAAGGTGAGGTGTGTCCCACACTGACCCCAGGAGAAAGAGGTCCCTTTCCTTTCTTGTTGCTTCCTCTCACCCTTGGGGTAACAGGAGTGTCAGGGAGCTGTGGAGGAGATATTCCAGGCCTGGAAGTTTCGAGTCAAGGCCCACCGGGAGGAATTTGTTGAAACCTTCCAACTCCTTTCTGCTGTTGCTGAATTCTGCCCCCACCCCACCCCTGGAAGTCACTGAATACCTATTAGGACATCCATGTGGAAAGCCTTTGTGCAGTCCAAAGACTCTAATTGCCTTGCTTTGGGGGAATATAGAATTTGGTTTATACAAGTAAATTGGTTGGTCCTTCCAACTCTGATGTTGCTACTTCTCCCACTAGTTCTAAAATAATACTTATTCATTTGACGCTACAATTCCAAATAGCTACTTTGTCCCAAATACTATCCAATGAAAATTGATCAGAAATATTTAAAAACTATGTTATTTCTGAATTCTAATATTCTTAATATTAAATGATCATGATGATTACTTACTGTGTCTATTTATTAAACACCTAATCCATGTCAGTCATTTTAGAAGAACTGATATGAATTTTCTCTTTCAATATCTCCCTCAAAATAATGTTTCATGTGAAAGTCTAAATGGCCTCTAAAAAACACAATTCTGACCATTTTACTTCCTTCTAATAACTTTCATAGCCTCCCACTGATATCCATACATCAAAAATATTAATAATAAAAATAATATAGCTAACATTAATGGGTACTTACCTACTATGTATATCAGATACTATGCTATAAGATTAACTCATTTAAACAATATCAAAATTCTGAGTTGACTATAATAATTACTGAATCCTCATTTAACTAAAAAGAAAGACAAAGTTAAGAGAAGTTTAGCAATTTGCTTTAAGAGGCATAGTTGCATAGTGCAAATAACATCAAACCAATTACTCAAAAAATAAATAAAAATAATAACCTGCATCCAGAGTTCTCAGGCTTTGTGGTGAACCTCTGAAGATAACAACCCTTGACATGGTCTATAAGAGTGACTAACAAGTGTATGAATTATTACACCAGGTCTCAGATGTAAACCAAAACTCTCTAATATAAACCAGGATTTACGGTTACTCTACCTATAGGAGGCCCTACTAGTCTGGCCACTGCCTGCTTGCCAGCCTCACCACATACAGTACCCCATTTATTTCCTTGAGACACATCTTATTGCCCCTCTTTCTGTTTCTTTAATATGCTGTTCTGCCTTTGAAGATGTCATTCTTTCTGTACAAAATACACTTCCTTACCTCCTCCTTTCACTGTCCTCTCCTGCCTAGTGTACACATCCTTCAGCCCTCAGGTCACGGTAGTTCCCCTAAAATAAGTTAGGAAGACTTTATATGCTTTATGGAACAGAACCACTGGGATTTTGGTTAATATCTACCTCCTCCACTTCCCTTTTTGTTCCATATGATCAGAGGTTGAATCTGTTCTCTGTCTCCTCTAGTTAGCCTGTACCTGGCATAAGTTAAATTCTTAGAAAATATTTTTTCAAAGAAAAGGAAGGAGTGAAAGAGGAAGACACATAAATGACAAGACACTGGCTTTTACACAGACTGTATAGATATAAATTTATTCATTCATTTAATATATGTATTAAGTATCTCCTCGGGTCTAGGTGTTAAGGAAAATGGTTATTCTGGATAATAATCAATAGATCCATAAAGAAATAAGCAAGGCAGTTTCAAATGGTTCAGAAAGCAGTACAAAATAAAACAGAGGCCTGGCTGGTGTGGCTCAGTGGTTGAGCATCAACCCATGCACCAGGAGGTTCCAGGTTCAGTTCCCAATCAGGGTACATGCCTGGTTGTGGGCTCCATCCCCAGTGGGGCCCATGCAGAATGCATCTCTCTCATCAATGTTTCTATCTCTCTCTTTCTTTTTACTTCTCTAAAACTCAATAAAAACATATTTTAAAAATAAATAAATAAAACAGTGTGATATGGTAGAAAGTAACTTGGAGGGGGATTGAAATTTGATGGCCAATAGTTCATCACAAGGTAACATTTGCACGGAGTCCTGAATGATGAGAAACTCCGCAGAAGAACATTCTAGGTGAAGGCAAAGTTGGTGTTGGCTCTTTGGGATAGAAAGACCAGTTTGACTGGAAGAAAGAATAAATAACCAGGAAAGAATGGTTGAGATGGGTGTTAAGGAGATGCAAAGGCCATTTCATAGAGGACTCTTAAGTGATGGCAAGGAGTTGATGTTTATTTCATGTGCGGTAAGAAGTGTTAGGTTTTAAAGAGTAGAATTAATTTATTCTTTTAAGTCCACTTGTGGTGTTGAATTGAGAATAATGGAGGACAAGGATAGAAGCTGAAAAAGAATTGCAATAATTTAGGCAAGAGAGAAGCAGTGGATAAAGAAGCCTTTTATGGAGGTGTGGTCTAATAATAGTGCTTCTCAAACATTCATGTGAATCACTGGAAACTTGCTAAAATGCTGATTCTAATTCTACAGGTGGGGGGCCTGCAATCTTAAATTTCTAACAAACTTCTAGGCGATGCTAATGTTGCTGATCCAAAGACCACAGTTGAGAAGCAAGAATCTACAGAACTTGTTGGTAGAATGCATTTGGAATCTACCGCACGGAAAAAAAGAAGAATCAAGAGTTATTTCTGCGGAGTTTTCTTTGAAAAATTACAAAAATGATAGTGGCATCTGTTGAGATGGGGTGGTTTATCACCATTTCTGCTTTCTAAGTTACCTTACTGCTTATTATCTGGTGGGTCTGAAAAACATTTTAGGAGAATTGAGTAATAATTTACTTTAGCAAAATAGCCAAATTAGGGATTACCACAATGTAGAAGCACATTGCAGGCCCAGTAGAAAACTGACACGTGAGCTAGGATGAATCCAAGTTCCGAGCAATAAAATAACCATTTTCTAATGAGTGTGCATGCATTGCCAAGTACTTGGTTATATAGGAAGGTTTGTGGATCATTTTTCCTCCAGAGACATCAGGTGCTCTGAAAGGTTGTTAAAAAAAGGGGTCATAGCACAGCTGAAGTCAATGGGACAAAGGAAATGATTCTTATACTTTTGCACATACTGGCCAACAGTCATCCACTTGTCTCTAAAAGGCCCACAGGCTTTATATTATTGGAAGAGCTTGTTTAACTCCACAGTCAGCAATTCATCTTCAGACTTTATCATGCTTTCTGGAAAATGAAGCCTGACCACTGAACTGCTGAGCAACTGCTAAGTGTGCTTATAAATGAAGCTTTTTTATATTTACAAATCCGAAAACTGTTCTAGAGTTCTCTGCCTTTGCTCCGAGATAGTACACAAAGCCAACTGAAAATTATCTGGCTCCAGATGTGCATCATAAATTGAAACTGAGATTATGGGTCGTCACTGGTTATTCCTAGAAATGGAAAAACATGGAAGGTCCAAAATCTCCACACTATTGAGACTCTTTTTGTGTCCCTTCTCCTCTGCTTCTCCTGTCTCCCAGGAGCTGGTCAAGTGGATCTCATTGCACAGCTCACAACTGGAGTTATGTTTTGCCTGAGGTCAAGGGCTTCTCAAAGTAGGCTTTCTAATGAGCCCAGAGTATCTCTGTTTAGAGGGGCACTTTGAGGTGGAATGGGATTTTTCTAGCTTGAAGAAGAATTTTAAAAGACATCAAGTTCCTAGAAGACTCTGCACATCAAGTAGTTCTTACCAAAGAACATTGTGCAAAGGAATCAGAAACACATGGATTAAGCTCCTCCTAAATTAAACACGCATTTTACACATGAAGGGGTGGGAGCAAGGGTTGAGTCTGACAAAAGGATTTAAAATCTTTGTTAAAGCACTTTGTTAAAGTATCTTAAAAATCCATTTTTAGAACAAAATGCTTCTTATACGTCAGTTCCTCTGGATTTGAAATGATATTTGTTCTAATATACAGAGCTGTTCCATGACCTTGGTCTTCAACAATGATCTGATAGATCAGATAGCAGATATTGTTTTCCTGGGCTTATTTTATACAATTTCATTGGGTTCTCTTCACCAGCTTTGGTGGAGGTCAATTGTCTATAAGTATTATCTCTCCTCAGGAGTATTTTCCACAATCAAGATTTAGTGTCATTTTTCTAACCATGGTACCTTTTGCAGTAAACTTTGAGAAGATTAAGGAAAATGCATCATTATTTGGCAATTGGAAAATAGATCTGCACTTAAGACTTGTGGTCTCAGCATAGAGCAGAATGTTGAGCAATAACGAGATAGTCTCTGCTTACTTCTTGATTCATTTTCACAGCAATTGCAGTAAAAACAAACCAAAAAAAAAGTGACCTTGATAACTTTCCTTGCTTATAGCCAAGGTCAAGTCCAACTTACATTCTTTTCTAAAAATGTTGCTTTGTCACACTGCCAAGGACAAAGGAAGGTTGAATTCAACTATATATCTCTTAAATTCTTGGGAGTGTTTTAACATGGAAAGAAAATGTTCTCAGAATTACCATAAAAAGATGTCTGAATTCAAAGTCTCCTGTGCTCCTGGATTTTGAAAACAGTGAGCTGTCTTTTAAACCTACCTTTTTTTTCTTATTCATTCCATGAGTCTGCTAAGCAAACATTTTTAATAAACAATGTTAAGGCAAATCTAAGTCTGACAAATTGCCAGTTTTACCATATTAATGCAGATCAGGGAACTCATTTTACAATTACAATGCAAAGTTACCAAACTCCTAATAATAATAGCTTCCTCCAGCTATTATGCCCACCTCTCCCCTCTTTTTTTATAGCTCTTCCAAGTCCACCACTGGCCTTCATTGTTTTTCAAACACATGAGCTTCTGCCCATCTTAGGGCTTTGTCTAAACACTGGTTCCTCACATCCTTTCACAGTTTGCTCTTTCTCACACTTCTGAGGTCTGTTCAAGTGCCCACCCCTTGTCCCAATCATTCAATAAACTGTTGATTTTCTCTCTTGGACAATCATTACTTCCAGCAGTTATCCTGTTGCTATATTTATCTACTAGATTATTTTTGTCTCCCCCAAAACTGTGGGCTTTATGGAAGTAAGGACCTTATCAGGCTCGTTTACTATAGTATCCTTGGGCATCTGAGCTCCTCACCTGTAGTGAGGCATCCCATAGACATTGAATGTCTTGTACATGGAAGACAAAAGCCCAGCTCTCAGGTAGAACAACTCATGCTGGTGCCTTTCACACACCAGAGCTCCTTGCAGGATCAGGCTGACACTAGAATTTATCTGCAACCTTATTTTTGCTATGCCTCTTCCTACTTCCTGTCTTTCTCTCTCATTCCTTTTCTTCCTCAATAAATAACTTTTCCTCAAATCTCTATGTCAGGCTCTGCTTCTAAAGAACCCTGCCTGAGGCAAGCCATAGATAGAAGTTTATGAAACCAGCATTCACCCCAACAATAATTGTAGGCAGTATCCAGGTAATATCTGATCTGTGTTTATAAACAGTTGCCACCATGTGTTCTGAATGTCACCAGGGAGGGAAAAGGTGCAATTTTTACACCAGTGGTCTAGGAGTCCTTGCAGTTATTGACAGGGACCAATGTATTCATCAGCACATCAAGCTTCATCTGTAGACTATATTAATGCTATTCTTCGTTCAAATGTTACCAATCACAATAAATACTTATGGATGTTGTGATACTAAAATTCCCTTTACCCTAAAATGTTTAATTCAGGGTAAGTCTTGGTCACTTTATATTTTATCAATTTCAATACTCTAGGGTATGTAAGATTTTTTAATGTTAAAGAGGTATCATTGATTTAGAATATAAATTCCCCATGTAAAAGAAAGGAAAAATGCTGTATATCCAAATAATCAATCTAACAACCCACAGTCAAAATCCACAAAAAAGCTGCCTTCTCTGCCTCTGAATATCTTTCTCTACCCACTTTTCTAAATATTTCACCTATTTTCCTTATTACCTGACTTTCTATGTCTTGGAAATTCGTTTAGGCTAATGAGCAACTCATTAAAAATACTAATATCTTTGGAAAGGTTAGGAGTCAGAAATAATTCACATTTTACTAAGAAATTGCCAAGCCATTGATTCAATAAACATATATTGAGAACCCACTCTGTATACGGCTCTAAGTTTATACAGCCAGAAATACCAAGTTTCATAAAGGACAGATCTCTTAAGAAAAAAAATGTAAACCTTTCTTCTTGTCATCTGGCTAAAATAAGTTAGAGCAGTGAGGGAACAAACTTTGGAAATGAAGAAATCAATGAGGCTGGAAACAAGATGATTGCAGGCACAAAATCCCAAGAGCATCAGGAAAGTCAGAAGCCTGTAAAAGCATGAGCTGGTGAGATAGAGGGATTCCAGGAATTGAAGATGACAAAAGAAGCCTTGCTTAGACAGCAGTGATGTTTAAGACATGGTACAATTAAGAGTGAGCAAAAACTGCTTCCTCCTTCTCCCCACAGAGCTCTTTGACTGTAAATTCAGGTTAATACTATTGTTGAGCTCCCTTGTGTGTCAAATCAATGCTATAGACCTACAACAGGATTCCAATCACTCCCTTCAGTTACCTGTGTGGAAGGTAATGCTGTTTTTTAGGCCTACTTATTAATATAGATAATGACATGCAGTTCAATTTATGGAGCATAGGTCTTTGTCCACAGGCTTGTGGTGATACTATTCATTAAAGATGAGCTATGGCTTGGGAAATAGGCCAGCATTTTCCCCTATGAAGTAAGCTTTGTATTGGCTAATCAACACTCCCATGTTCAACACAGGGAGTCTTTGTTAGAAGAAACTTCATTGGTTTTTGATCCTAATCTGGAGGTTTTGGGGGGAAGTTAGACATCCATCCCAAAAACCGAATATCAATCATCTATTCTGTTCCAAGTGCAATGCTCTGCTCTGGGGACATGAAGACATATTACTTAAACATCTCACTTCCAGGAAATCAAACTTCATGATCCCAAAGAATTAACATTAATTCTACCTAGTGGAATCAGGGAAGTACCATGAAGGAGCTCATGTCATCTGTCTGGTCTTTAAAAAAAAAGGTGGGAAAGGAGGTAAAGATAGCCTAGGTAGCAGGAAGAACCTGTACAAAGATATTGACATAGTAATTGTGTGGTTTAATGGGGAGTGGTAAAGAGATTAGTAAGTCTGAAAAGTTTATTGTCTGCATACCTCTTCATGTGTTTAGGGCCACTGAGCATTGGATATGCTCTTTTTGTGAAGTGCTTAGTCAAGTCTTCTGACTATTTTACTACTGGGTCATTTGCTTTTTCCTTATTGATGTATATGAGCTCTTTATATGTTCAATATATGAGTCCTTTATCCAGACATATACTATTATATTGCAAATATCTTCTGCTCTATGGGTTTCCTTTCCTCTCTCAAAAGTGTCTTAACCAATCTTAACCAATTTATCAACTTTTCCCCTTTATGTTTAACACTTTTTAGGTCTTGCTTAGAAAAACTTTTTGTAACTATCTATACTAATAAAAGAGTAATATGCAAATTGACCCTCACTCTGTTATACCTAAGCCATGCCCACCAGCCAATCAGAGTGGTATGCAAATTAACCCAGCCAAGATGGCAGCTGGTAGCCATGGAGCTAGAGCAAACAAAAGGCTTCTGTTACACCAGTGATGGAGGAAACTGCCTAACTAGGCCGGCTGGGCCTCTGCTCAAGGCAACAGTTTCAATTATAGAAGCCATAGAGCTGAAGCAAACAGGAAGGAGGCTCTCTTTCATCAGCGATGGAGGAAACTGCCTGCCTAGGCCAGCTGTGGCCTTCCGCTCAAGGCAACACAGTTTCAATTATAGAAGATAAATAAACCCCAGAAACCTAATTCCAGCCAGCCTCACTGGGATATTGGATCAATGGGAGCTGTTGCCAGCCTGCAAACAGCCATTAGCCCCTCACCCAGGCTGGCCAGGCACCCCAGCAAGACCTCACCCTGATCTGGGACACCCTTCAGGTCAAACCAGCTGGCCCTTACCCATGCACCAGGTCTCTATCCTATATAATAAAAGGGTAATATGCAAATTGACCCTAACAGCAGAACAACTGGGAATGACTGGTCACTATGACACACATTGACCACCAGGAGGCAGATGCTCAATGCAGGAGCTGCCCCTGGTGGTCAGGGCACTTCCACAGGAGGAGTTCTGCTCAGCCACAAGCCAGAAGACTAACAGTACAGCGGTGGTTGTGGGAGCCTTTCTTGCCTCCTCAGCAGTGCTAAGGATGTCCAACTGCAGCTTAGGCCTGCTTCCCGCTGGCAAGTGGACATTCCCCATTCCCTGAGGGCTCCTGGGCTGCCAGAGGGATGTCTGACTGCCATCTTAGGCCAAATCACCCAGGGAGCAGGCCTAAGCCAGCAGGTGGACATCCCTTGAGGGGTCCCAGACTGCGAGAGGGCATAGGCCGAGCAGAGGACCCACCCTTCTCCCACCCCCTAGTGCACAAATTTTTGTGCACTGGGCCTCTAGTACTATTTATAATTGCCAAAAGTTGTAAGCAGCCCAAATTTCCATCAAGAGTAAACCTGGGAAATAAATATCCCTTTGATGGAATATTATACAGTGAAGAACATGAATCCATCACAGCCACATGTACAATATGGGTGAAACAAGTCTAATGTTAACTTACATGGTAATAATATGTACTCTATGATTTCATCCATGTAATGTTCCAAAAAAAAAAAAAAAAGCTACCTAATCTCTGGGGTTAGAAGTTAAGATGATGGTTATCCTTAGAGAGATAGTTACTGAAAAGAATCTTTAAGGGCTGTGGGGGTGCAGGTGGTATTCTGTTTTATGATATGAGTGCCAATTTTGTGGGCATAGAAATTTTGGAAGAAGCGCTTACATATGTCTACATTTATGTTATGTGTTTATAAAAATAGTCACATTAAAAATATCAGAAAAGACCACCTGAGAGAGAATAATAATAATAAATAGGCTGGAAGAAACAAAGAATTCAGAATTTGAAGATCCTGACCAGGAAGTTTTAATAAGTGTTTAAGAGCTGGGCTTTTGCCTGGCCTGTATTGCTCAGTGGTTGAGCATCAAACTAGGAGGTCACAGTTCAATTCCCAGTCAGGACAGGTTGTGGGCTCAATCCACACTGTGGGGTATGCAGGAGGCAGCCAATAAGTGGTTCTCTTTCATCAATTTCATCTCTGTCCCTCTCCCTCCATCTCTGAAATCAATAAACCTAATCTAATAAAAAAGTAATGTGCAAATTAACCCTCACTCCATGACAAAGATGACAGCACCCAAAGCAATGGGGCAAGATGCTGGCGGCATCACCCTGGCAATGTGAGCCCAGCAAGCATTGCCTTGGCAACCAGTGAGCAGGTCATACTGCCCTGGAGCAGGCAAGCACTGCCAGCAGGCAGACCCCAGCTGGGTCTGCTCCAAGCGATAGAGAGCAGGAAAGCAAAAGTGCGGGCAGTCCTCAGGCAGCCTCCAGCACAGACTGTTCCTGGTCACCTCAGTGATCCGTGAGCAGGCAAGCATGGCTGGCAGGCAGCAAGCAGCCCTGGCCAAAGCTCAAGCGATAGAACAACATGTAGGTGAGGCCAGGAACCTGAGAGATCAACACAGAGGGGTGCCTGCTCCAAGCCTTCACAGTGTGGCTAGGGGCAGGCCCCCAGCAGACACACACGCACACACACACAGCAACTGCTCCAAGCCTCTGATGAGGCTGGGGGCAGGGCCCCAGTGGGGAAACACACACACATACACACACACATGGCACCTACCAGACTGTGGCCATCAGTAGGACATCCAATTAGGAGTCCCAGACTGTGAGAGGGGGCAGGCTGAGGGACTCTTACCTTCGCCCCACCCCCGTGCACAAATTTCGTGCACCAGGCCATATATATATATATATATATATATATATATATATATATATATATACTTTTTTTTAAAGCTGGGCTTTATAACAACTAACTTGCTGCATGGAAGATTGAGGTGAGTGTGGATGTGATGGAGACAAGGAGACCTATTTGCAAGATCTACAAGAGTCTAAATGAGAAAGAAGGGGGTCTGGTTGGAAAAAAAGAGTTAAGGGCAATGGATAGAAAGCCACCTTGGTTTTTCCCATTGAATGTTTCTTTAAAATCCACTCACCAGGGCTATAAGACCAGAAGCACCTGTCCAAAATGTGGGGGGCAAAGAACTTCAAGTCTTTGACAGATGTTGAGTTTTCAAACAATGAGAGACCTTGATAAACAAACCTCTCTCCTGGATTTATTAAACCCACACATTTTTATCTGGTTCTCGTCTTGGATTGTAAGACATGAGTGCTGATACAAACCCACATATGGATTAGTGGAAAGTTATAGAACTGACACTAACTATATTGTATGAACACAGTTTTCCTTTCTTTCTCTCCTTACCCTCCCTTGCCCACTATCCAGGTCTTCTTGCTGGGTGGTTTCTACTTGTCTCCTTAATTCCCTCTTCCGTCTGCATGCTCGTTAGGAGAAAGAGTAATTCCTAATCTTGAGAATAAGGCAGGACTGCACAGGGAACTCAAGTAGGCAGCATGGTGCAAGACGGAGCGTGACAGGGCCTCCAGGCTCAGAGAATTCCATGAAATTTCCATAGGTGCAGGATCAGGAACGCAGGGTGCCACCTCCTAGAGGCAGTCGGGGGTGGAATTGAGGGAAAGAATACCTTGCCATCATCAGTGTTCCCTCTATTGTGTTCACCAGCAAATATTTATTGGGCATCTCTGGCTAAGCCACCCACTCATTTGTATGTTTCATGGGAAAGAGAAGGAAGGAAGCATGAAATTTATCCTCAGGCTTGAAGTGAAATCATAATCAAAAGACTTGGTGTGCACCCCACTCCATTCTTCCTGTGAGAATAGACTCTGCTCACCCAATATCCCCAAAGAAAAAAGAGGTAGCATGTAGAAACTTAAACACAGACCCTCCAAGAGCAGACCATACACTGAGAGGAGACAAAGATTTTAAGGTCAAGCAATGGGATTTGGTTTCCTAATCTTTTCTTTATGGCATGTTTGTTTCTCAAGGTCTCTCTTAGGAGCTGATATCCTTACACTCTTGTTTAGATTTTAAGTAAGACAGTCTTCTCTTTGCACATTTCTTGAACTTGTGTCTATGTTTTGTGTCTTGCCACTTTATGAAAAGCCTACAGATGTGATCCAAAACCAACTCCAAATTTCACCTCTCTGAGTTTGCTGTATGGCTATTTTGTAGAAATCTAAGAGTTCACAGTCAATGTTACCCATCCCAGAAGAAAAAAACACACACAGTAACTTTGACCCAAAGTGAAGGTTCTCTACCTGTATTTTCTGAAGACGCACAGTCTATACAGAGCATTGCTCAGCCTCAGGGGTCCCCACACATACTGGACAAAAATACCACTGCTTTCTTTCTTTTTTAAAAAATATATTTTATTGATTTTTTTACAGAGAGGAAGAAAGAGGGATAGAGAGTTAGAAATATCAATCAGCTGCTTCCTGCACACCTCCTACTGGGCATGTGCCCACAACCAAGGTACATGCCCTTGACTGGAATCAAAACTGGGACCTTTCAGTCCATAGGCCAAAGCTCTAGCCACTGAGCCAAACCAGTTAAGAAGCACCACTGTTTTCTTAAATGAGGAACTATGGCCTCTCCCACTGACCTGGGATAAGTCCTGAGTCTCACTTAGGCCACATGCTGCCAGTTCCAAAGTAGAAGCAACATATTAGTGATTTAGAATCTTGAGAAAGAAGTCTTCTCTCAGGCCAGGCTAAGCTGCAACCTCCCAAGTACTGAACAGAGCCAATTCCCACATAAATTACATAACTCTCTTATTTCCTCACCCAAAAGTCATAGGGCCACCATTCATTTATTGGGTACTCACTTAATCACTTCTGAGAAGCAACCTACATCTTATCTACCATGGTGGGATCAACCAGGCCTGTCCCCCTTAAGATATACCAAAATAAAACTCTGTTTCCCTGAGGCAAATTTTTCATTCGAGAGGAAGTGAAGATTGGTATTTTCAGCTAGATCATGAACTAGACATCTAAATATGAAATATTTGGGGAGAACCAAGATGGCAGCATGAGGTATATACCTAGATGCACAGCCTCCACACCTACATTATAGAAATACAACTATACAGATAAACAGCCATCCTCCAGAACCAAGGAAGGGGAAGAGTTACATCTAGAAGGCAAGAGAAGGAGTGCTTTGAGACTGAATAGAAGCTCCCGGCGCCTAAACTGAAAGGTATGGATGCTCGAAATGGAGGTGGCGGCGCGGCGCACGGCGATGCAGGTGAAAGGGTGGCAGCGGCGATTGGGTCAGCGGCTTGGAAGATTATAAACCCCCGGGTCGCACTGAATGCAACTCGGGCCATAGGGCAATGAGGCGGCGGAAGACCAGTGGCGTTCTAGCAGTGCTATGCGCAGCTATCACTGATGTGGAGATTCGGGGACTGAGAATCATGTGCAGACATCAGGGCTTGGAGATGCCAAACCAGGTAGAAACGGCAGCATCAGCAGAGGGGCAGTCATTGTGAGTCCACCCCCAGTGATTCTGAGACCCCGCCCCACCCCACCTACAACCCCGCCCAAGCTGTGCGCCTGCCTGCCTGCAGCATAACCTAAGGGTCTGCAGCTGAGACAGAACTCCAATAGATCCAAACTCCAAACAATGAGGAGAAAGGCCTGCAGGTCATTACTCCCAGTGATACCTCCCAGTGATAACTACAAGACTGTGCACCCAGCTTTCAAAGGCGTACAACAAGAGTGTCCACCCCAGGTGATTGAGGAGGCTGAATCACTGGGCCCTATATAGGACACCTATCACAGAAAGCCAAAATACGAAGACTAAGAAACAGATCACAAAAGACAGAAATGGAGGAACGCAAATGACTGGATATAGAGTTCAAAACCACGGTTATTAGGTTTTTCAAGAAGTTTCTAGAGACTGCTGACAAATTTAGTGAGACCCTAGAGCATATGAAAAAGAACCAGCTAGAAATTAAGCATACACTGACTGAAATAAAGAATAATATACAGAGATCCAACAGCAGACGAGAGGATCGCAAGAATCAAGTCAAAGATATGAAATATGAAGAAGCAAAACCCACCCAGCCAAAAAAGCCAAAACAAAAAAACAAACAAACAAACGAAAAATCAAAAAGTATGAAGATAGTGTAAGGAGTCTCTGGGA
>PVJC01030612.1:0-21129 GCA_004026665.1 Murina feae
CACCTGTTCCCCCAAAACAGCCCCCCAGCCCCATTGTCCTCCCCACGCAGAACCCAGCCCCGATGACCACCCAGGCTGACCCCTGCCCTGATGACCCGTCCTCGCAGCCTGAAGCGAAATTCCAGGGGCTTCTCCATAAGGCCCCGCCCCTCCCAGGACCACCCCCTCCCACCCGCCCTGAAGAATATGTGTTTTATATCTTTTCTTAACCCCTACTCTGAAAATGGTTTTCTGATACTATCACTTATGGATGTCCTAGGTTGGTTCTTCCTGTTAGACCCAACTCCGCTGGGGTTGTGAAGTCTGTCTCCAGCCCTTTGATATGCCAGAGCTTTCATCTTCCCTGTTTTCCTCCTTTGCTTCCAGAAGTTTCCTACTACCCCCAGCCAGCCAGGGACCAAATGGCATTCCTGTCCTCAGGACCCACACTCTCCACACTTTTAATACCTTTCTTTTCATCCAAGTGGATTTTGGGGGGAGGGGGGGTATTTTTTAAATCTTCAATCAAGGAGTGAGGATATTTTTTCCATTGAATTTTAGAGAGAGTGGAAGGGGGCAGAGGAGGAAGAGAGAAACATTGAGAGAGAAGCATCAATTTGTTGCCTCCTGACTGCTGCCCTACCTACCAGCCCGGGATTGAACTTACAACCAAGGTACATGCCTTTGGCCTGAGAAACCAGCCCACACCCCTTCCGCCTGCAGGATGATGCTCTAACCACTGAAAAAACTAGCCAGGACGAAAGTAGTTTTTGTTTGGTTGGTTGGTTTTTTTGCTCTAACCCTGAGAGTTTTGCTAGCTAAGCAGCTTACAACTTTACAGCCAGTGTGGTAAAAGGTGAACATGGCCAAGAGTGATCTTCCATTCACTAGCATAAACCTAGCACTTTAAAGAGTACGGGCACCTAACTGCAGAAGTGCCATGACGACGGCATGACTGTTGAAACCTGAAGGAAAAATAAATGTAACTGAGCTGAGTGAGAATGGCACCAGGATCTGCATATTCTCTCCCAAAGAAAACCACCGCCAAGTTCAGCGGTCGATTCAAATGGCTTTTCTTCCTTCTTTTATAAAGAGAAAAGTCTGATTTGCCCCTGCGAATGAGCATTCCACATCCTTGTGGATTTAATAATGACAGAGTCGGGCAGGATACTGGGCCAGAAGAGAGACGGGGCAACGAAGAGGTGAAGAGGAGGAGCACAGTCATGACGGCTGGAACACAGGGCTTCAAATCCTGCCCTTCCCTCAACCCGGGTTTAAGATGCTGGGTGAGTCCCTTTACCTCCTGAAACCTCAGCTTCCTCTTCTGGAAAACCAGGGAGAGGATTGAATGTGCCTTAAGCTTAGGGTACACAGAGGGTTTCCGTGAGGATGACATGAGAGCATGGATACAGAACACAACATAGTAACTGTCACAAAGTTAGTTGTCCAACAAGTGTTTGCTGTTACTGTGACAGCCTCTATGACCCTTATCATCTATTCAGCTCCTTTTCAAATAACTTGCTTAAACACTTGTCTTTTATTTTTCACTGCAAATGAAAGAAATAAAAGTAGCTGACCAGTAATAGCGTGTGTGATAAATCTGCACACTTCTCTCACATTGACAGACAATCTATGAATCACACTGAAGCTGGCTTCTGGAAGCAATTCCCAGCACATTCCACTTGCAGTCAGATGAATTGGCAATTTTCTTAAAATATGAGCAGTTTGGCACTGGGCAGAACATGTATTCAGGCTCATAAACATAAACCTGTTTTATGCAGCATTTAAACATGAACTATGCAACTCCAAAATGCTACAGAAATGCAAACAAAATAATTTCAAGAATAAAGACCTATAGCTAAAGAAACAATGAGAGGCAGTAGAAAGGAAGCCAAATTTTCTCTAAGGCGAGAAAGCTGATCAGGGAGAAAAATTCGTGTTTCTGAATTCTTTTAAGAGGAAGAGAGCAGCACATTCCAGAAATTACTTAACATTCTGTGCCAAGCCACTTTGGTAATTACTTTCATATTCTGACCTTTTTCTAGCAGCTCCAGCCCAAGGTCAAGACCAGGCCTCTCTTCAGTGACGACCACGGTGTAACCGAGCTGAGTGAGAACGCGCTGGTGGGCCCGGAGCTCCACTGCGCTGTAGGAGGGAGGCCGGTAGAGTATGGCCCTTCTGCCATGGCTGCCAAAGTGCGTCTCCATGGACTCCTCCATCTGAAAAAGAAAGGAGGCATAAAAACTCAAGAGGAAACAGCATCTTTCTCCCGAAAGACATCATTCATGCAAATCAATGCCCATTCGGAAAGTTATCTTTTAAGTTTTGTCTCTAGACATGAAAGGCATATTCTCCGAAAGGCTGACAAGGACAGAGACAGTCTCATATGCAAGAACTGAAGGTGCACTGCATTTTTCTCACTATTACCGAAAGTTGAAATTTGGGGGCCATTAACACACAGAGCTCCTAGAGGAATACTGTGGTGCAGAAATAGAGGCAACTCTGGCAGGAAATGTGAATGAATAGCAATGCCCGACATCTGCATGGTGCTCTTATAAAGTAGTTCCAGCTGGGTTATCTTACAACAGTTCTTCTGGGTGAACATGGTGGAGGAAACGGACTCAGAGAGAGGCTGGGCTTTGCTCTGGAAGGAATTGTTCAGGAAGTGCTACAGCTGGGAAGCAATCCCAGAGCCCTTTGGAGACATATGTTGCTACAGCTTCTCTCAGGATGCAGCAAAACTTGAATGCATCTCAGTGAGACTGGGTGGGTCTTTGTGTGAGGAGAGCTAGCAAAGTATTATAATCTTAAGCTATCCCTCCAACACTGTTTTGTCCTTCAAATAAACATTCCTTGTTCTCACAACAATGTTTGGAAATGCCATTAACAAAAGGGAGTTTTCTCATTGACAAGTAGAAAGAAAGATGACATTTTTAAAATGTTCTTTAAATATATTTTTATTAGTTTCAGAGAGGAAAGGAGAGGGAGAGAGAAATAGAAATGTCAACGATGAGAGAGAATCATCTGAAAATTTGTAAACAATACATAGCGGAGTGCAAGAGAACGGAAACTCTGGGGCCAGGCTGCTGGGTTGAATCCATTGGCTCCACTAGCACCATGTGTGTAACTGTGGACAATACCTTCCTCCCAAGGATGCTGTGAGGATTAAGGAGTTAACATTTGTAAAGTGCTTAGCACTGTGCCTGGCATATAAGTACTAGAAATGTGTTTTAAAAATAATAATATACCGTATCATAAAGATCAGAGAGACAGGGAACACACTTCTGATTCCGAGCTCTGCCTGCCCCACACATACGTGTGATGAATATGAGGGAAAGGAATAGAACACTACCTAACCACACTCTCTGTGCATGGTACTTTGGCAAAACATGACTGATTAGGGGATATCACATTTATTGGAGATGAAACTATTTGAACTCAAGAGTTTTACTGCAAATTGGGACATGCTTCCCCACCCCCACCCCCCAAAAAAAAAATCTGGCTCTAGTTTGCAATGATAAACTTCTAAGAAGCAGTACTTGAACCTCAATACAGTTTGAACCTTTGGACACAGGAGTTAGAGGGAACTGGTAGCACAGAGGAGGCCAAAATAAGCAGAAATGCATCGAGGTGGAAGGGGAAGACAGATGCTTCCAAATATATCGGCGTCACTCAAGCAAAATGCAGTGTCCAGAATTCCCTTCTCATATTATTTTCTTACGTAATCCCAGGATGTGTTTCTCTATTACAGCCGGTTCAAGTATAGCAGTGATTTCACGTAAGAGATTGTACTTTCAAACTTTGTTATTATTTAGGAAGATACCATTCCTCTCCTCCCCGCCCCCCAAAAAATCAGGATCAATTTAAGCAACACAAAGGTAACTCTTACCAATATACCTTATAGAGAGCATATTGCAAATAAAATATAATGACTGGCCATTTTTGTAATAACCTGACATAGGTTGAAATCTTAACTCATGTCTCTGACTACAAGGACCAAATAGGAGATGAGCTTGTCAGTCAAATCATGTTTTATCCTGTCCCACAAACCACTCTGTCCTTGCAATATTCATAACACACTGTATCAGCAGAATGGGCCAGTACCAAGGAATGAGAACAGTTTTAGCCAGTCTGACAACAGGTGCACGCACTGGGTGTGTGAAATGAAAACTATGCTAACAGTATGTCAACCGCACCAGCAAATGTGGGATTAGCAAATGCCAAGAGCAGCACTTTTAGAAATAAAAGCTCCTGATTACTCAGACACTTTTGAAAATACATATTTAGTGGAAAAATACATTCAACCTGGGCACTACTACAACTAACATTGAGACTTGCAAAGCCTCAATATCTGAGAAGTTAAATGTTCTACTCTAATGACACTGTAATCCCTAAGTCACTTCCCTCTCTCACTTCTTGAGAAATCAGCAGCAAAGTCCCTCAGAAATCATTCTGCTAGACTACATGAAAGTGGTTTTATTAACTGAATACATTTTTATTGGATGGACTTCCAAATCTGAAACCTTTATACCACTTCGATAAAGCAGAGGATAGAGTGTTGTAATAAAGGAGTTGGAGTGTTACATGAAGCAAGGGAGAGTAAGACTAGAGAACCATTGGGAAATCCCAAATTCAGATGTGAATTGCAGCTGTGCTAATCGCTTGCTTCAGCTGCTGGGACGAGTTATCACTGGATCTCTCTTTAGCAGGGTTTTTCTTATGTGTAGTAACAAATCCTGCCTCATGAGGTTATATTGGGAATTAAATAAATTCTCTATGTTAAGTGTGTAATATAGTGTCCTGTCAATAAATGATGTTAAATATATGAGTGAAGTTGATTAATAATGTTATATTGTAACTCTGCTTTTATAATTGGAATTCTAGAAACTTTCCAATTCATATAGTTTGGTCTCTGTCAAAAAGAAACATCTCTAAAATAAACTATGTAGTTCCAGATGCCCTATGTTTTTCTTTGTAGTAATCATTACCTTTTAATGCAAAAATATAATTTATTTACTATGTTTATTTTCTGTCTCCACACACCATAAAGGAAGGTAAATGAAAGCATGTATTTTTGTCTATTTTATTCACTTTGGTTTCTTCAACCTAAGAATAATATTTGGAACGTAATGGGCACATAATACACATTCTTTGAGTGAGTGAGTGAATGAATGAATGAATCTAAACATCCTTTTCCTCAATATGTAAAAGTCTTTGTTATAAATACTACTATAGAATATTTGAAATAGAAAAGGGACAAATGTATTAAGAAATTTACTTCAGTAGAATTGTGAATAGTAGCAAGAATGACAAAAATAGAGTTAAATATTTGAGCAAAATAATAAATTTCAGTAAAAGTGAATAAAAAGCTGTATTATAGAATTACTATATTTCTAAGATACTTATACTATTAAAAATTTTTCTCCAAGGCTCACCAGAAAACCAAGAAATACTGCTCTTTAAAATATAGTAGGAATCAAAAATAAAACTTTTTTTCCTACACAACAGAAAGATTATTTCTGGATTTATTAAAGTAGCCATGTACTTATGACATCTTTTGGTGCTTCTACAAATATATAGTAGACCTAGGATGTATGTCATATATAACTAAAAGTCAAATTGCTTTGCTGGTCTAGATTTTTGGCATTTTAGAAATATTACAGAGCCTATTACTGTGAATTATGTTTTAATTTTTCCTACTATACGAATAAAATATTTTCTCAATTGATGAAATGTACACTTGTTTTAGGTAATTCAAGAAAAAAAATAGATAAAGTTTTGCCCTAACCGGTTTGGCTCGGTGGATAGTGCATCGGCCTTTGGACTGAAAGGTTCTGGGTTTGATTCCAGTCAAGGGCATGTACTTTGGTTGTGGGCCCATCCCCAGTAGGAGGTGTGCAGGAGGCAGCTGATTGATGTTTCTCTCTCATCAGTGTTTCTAACTCTCTAGCCCTCTCCCTTCCTTTCTGTAAAAAATCAATAAAAAAATATTTTTTAAATGGATAAAGTTTGCTAGGATGTACAACTTACACACTGTCTACTTAAAATTTATTTATAGCTGCAGGATAGTTTAGGAGACACAGGTTCCCTGGAAATTCAAGCAGGGTCTCCGGAGAATGCTCCTCACCTAAATGGACCTTTAGTGAACCTCTGCCTTCAATCTCCCAGCTGACTCAACTGAGTATCAAGCCCATCATGGAAGGACCATCCAGCTCTCAGAACTGCTTTATCTCCATAACACAGGGCACCAATGATACTTCCAAACTGCATGTCAGGGCTATCTCAACACTCAGCACCTAGGGAAAGGCAAGTTTGCTCATCTGTGGCTCTACATAAGTTCTAAACAAATAATAAGAAAACAAAAGCAATAACATCTATATTAATAAAAGGATAATATGCTAATTAGGGTGGAAGTCTTCCAACGTCCTTCCAGACAAAGTCGCAGTGGCTGCCTGAGGCTCAGGCTCAAATAGGGGCTGCCACTGCCAAGGCCAGCCCAAGGCTCAGGAAGGCTAAGGATAGTGGCTGCTGCTGCGAGGGCCCGAGGCTCAGGCAGCTGCAGCAGCTGGCAGTGGCAGCAGCAGAGGCATGATGGGGGCATCACCTTCCCCTGATCAGCTGGTTGCCTCCCACAGAGGGAGGCCAGATGTCCTAAGCCATCAGTAGGACATATCCTGAGGGCTCCTGGACTGTGAGAGGGGGAAAGCCTGGCTGAAGGACCCCCTCCAGTGCATGAATTTTCATGCACTGTGCCTCTAGTCTATATATATATATATATATATATATATATATATATATATATAAGCCTAATCTACCATTCAACCAGTAGCTATGACACGCACTGACCATTAGGGGCAAACAGTGCATAGGTATGGAAACATGGAACAGACTGATGAGTCTCATAGGGAAGGGGGGAGGGGGAGGATGGGAAGAGATTAACCAAAGATCTTATATGCATATTAGAGGCCCAGTGCATGGATTCGTGTACCAGTGGGGTCCCTTGGCTTGGTCTGCAGGGACCGGGCTGAATCTGTGCACTGGGCCTCCGACATCCCCTGAGGGGTCCTGGAAGAGGGCACAGGGCAGGCCAAGGTGAAAAATCCACTAGAGCCCTAACTGGTTTGGCTCAGTGGATAGAGCATTGGCCTGCAGACTGAAAGGTCCCAGGTTCGATTCCGGTCAAGGGCATGTACCTTGGTTGTGGGCACATCCCCAGTGGGAGGTGTGCAGGAGGCAGCTGATCGATGTTTCTCTCTTATCAATTTTTCTAGCCTTCTCCTTTCCTCTCTGTAAAATATAAATAAAAAATATATTTTAAAAATCCACTAGAAAATCTCAGTGGAGGCTTTGACATCTGCATCTCAAGCCATAATATATCCATTACTTCCTCATCCCCAATGACTATCTCTTCTACATCATTACTACCACCCATTCCAGTGGTTACACATTGAACTTTATGGTTCCTCCCATGGTCTCACCACTGAAATTATAAGTAAAATTAGATATTTCATTCTCTAATCACATTCATATATTTCCAAAATGTCTGTTCTTCCACCACTGGTCTTTCCCCCAAACGCCAACTTTCTTCTACTAGCCTCCTTTTCACTATCTTTCTCTGCAACTCAGATTGCATGGTTTAACATCCAAGCACTGCCTGACTGATATGTTAAATTCCCTTTCTCCACTGTGCTTTCATCATATTTACATGACAAAGCCTCAAGCATGGAAGAGATGAGGATCCAGCAGTAAACAAGACAAACAGGTGACAGCCCATCAAAGAAAGCAGACTTAAGCAATTATTTATAAGAAATCAGGACAAGCCAGGTAAATCAGGAGGAATAAGATGTTATGGAAACTTAGCCAAGAGACCCAAGGAAGACCTCTGCAGTGAGATTCTCATAGGCAGACCCAACCCAGTCTTCTGGCTTCCCAGACCATTCTGCTATGTGTCCTTACATAGCCTACAGTGCAAAACTTTTTCACTCTCCAGGTACCTCTAATTTCTATAGATAACTGCTACCCCATTCATAGAGGAAATTAGCACTATTAGAAGGAAACACAGTGAGTTATACAGCTTCTCTTTAGGCAAACCTATAGGCTATTGACATAAGGAACAGTTCCTCTTTTGATTTCCATAAAGAAATCTGTCCTCCACTTATCTATGGCTAATCACTCTGCTTATTCTCCAGATTCCACACACACCCCCTCCCCTAGGCAATAAACCTTCTCCCTACTTCCACTCTCAAATTCCTGAGAACTTCATCCATCTCTAGTCCCTCTTCCTGGATCCTTAATATTCCCTCCCCCTTCCCTCCCAGTGGTTTTTTTCATTGTTCATTCATTCATTCATTTATTTAATATTTTTGAACATTTTCTATGTGACAGGCATGTTTGTAAGCTCTAGGGGATGTAACAGTGAAGAACCCTGACAAAGATCTGTCTTTCACTGAGCTTACTTTTTAGTGGGAGGAGCAATAAAGTAATGAAATCAGACAACTGTAAATTCCTGCAGAGATAAGAGGTCGGGGTAGCACGGGAAAGAATGACCCAGGAACTCCCTTTAGATGTCATGAAGCTGTTCTTGCCTGTGTTGTACATGAAAGACAATGAGAGGAGAAAGATAATTCTCAGAAAGAGAGAAAAGATGGGAAGAAAATTTAAAACAGAAAGATGCTGAAGGTCAGCAGCACAGGTACTTTTATTGCAAATTGTAAATATGGTCAGGTAGGTAACAAAAGCTAACCAGCCCTGAGGATAAAAACATGGGTAATGCCACATTACTTACTATCTTGTTAAGTAGCTAGTTGAAAAAAAAAACCTAGTTCATAGAAGAGAATTTATGCTGGTAACTTATGCTGGTCTTTCGAATTAGGTCCAACTGGATGAACTTTAATTCCTTTTATTAAAAGCCAGAGAAGTGTGAGAAATGCTTATCCATCTGAATTCAAAGAACAGACATGGAGACAGAAATATGGTGAAAACAAGACTTTTAATATGTTTTTAAGAGTGGGTGTCCATCCCATTGTACAGGCACAGGTGGGGCAGGGAACATAGCCTATTTATTTAGTCCCTCCCCTGGTTCCTCATTGGCTGAGTACTAGGGGGTCACTTGTTTCCTTATATGTCACCTAGGTCTTGCAGTCTCCCATTGGGCCATTTAAAAAAACTGGGCTGAGGCCTTTTTAGCTGTTTCCACTCCCCCATCTAGCTAAGGCTGAAGCCTCAGGGCTTCCCACCAGGATGCTGGCCCAGTGCACAGTTCTTGGTTCCCCTCCTCTCATCGCTATATTCTGTGTGCCCTTGGGGAATTCAGCAAAGTCCATCAAAAGCCGACCAAGCTGGAGATGGATCACAGAGGTCCATTTCCTACCGAAGGAAGGAAGCAGATGCGGAAAACTGGACATACTGTATAAATAGATGTTGTCCTGGCTTTATTTTGTTTTCTGAGTAGGTGGGTATCCAGATAGATTCCAGAAGCCCAGACTTTTACAACCTAAATCATAGGCTTTCCTACAGACTATCTGTCATCGCTCTCTTTGCTCCCATAATGCTGAAAAGAGGCTACTTTAAAAGGGAAAAACCCCCCAAAACAAATGGAAACACTCAGGGTCCTGAGTGATGAAGACATAAGAGGGAGGCCTGAGACCTGTCCTAAGAGGTCATCTCCTCCTTGCACAGGGTGGGGGGAGGGGTAAGGGAGGAAGAGAACTGGAAGTGAGATGGGGTACATGGCAGAACAACCACAATCAATGAAATTTACAGGAGCTGTCAAGAAGGACAACCACCTCACACCAGGTTCATGGCTTAAACCGGCAGAGACCAGCTAGATCCAACATGACAACTCGTCTCACCTAATGGTAAGCGCTAGCTGGGTCCTGTGCTCACTGTGATGCATCAGCTTGCTGAAGGACACTCCACATGCCACCGTGCTCCGATAGGGAAAGCCCGTAAAAGGACACAAGTGGCCACAGAGCTCCTCAGAGAAGTCTCCACCCCTTTCCCGGGAAGATCCTGAATATTCCTTCCCCTCCTTGAATCCCCTAGTTCCCCCACCCCCCAAAATGGACCTAAATAAATGAAGAAAAATCAGCTAAAAGGGTCGCAGTTCTGCCTCACTGCCTCACTAATAAACTCACTTTCACTTTAAACCTGATGCTGGTTTGTCTTTGTATTCTTTCCTGTGTGACGCCCAGAACCCACGGTGGGTTCCCAGACCCCAAATGCCTGCATCAGGAGGGCAGGCATGTAAGCACTGCCCTGTGAGGCCTGGTTTGGTTAAAAAGAGTCTAGAGAAGCAGCCACAAGCCAGTCAAATCACAAGTCACGGTGTGTGTGTGTGTGTGTCCCTGAGAGAGAGCTGAGTGCGGAGGATGAGAACATTCCAGGAGTGGAGAGAAAAGTCCCAGAAAGGATTTGCTGCACGGATACTAAGTAAACAGAGAGGGTCCATAAGCTCAGTGTGAGAATGAGAGAGCCCAGCCCCAAAGGGGAGACAGACAGGAGGGCCGCAGCCACCCCTGGTGTGCACAGCCTATGCTAGGGCGTCTGTAGGGACTGATATGGCCAGTTGCCTTAGTCTGCTGGGAACATCTGAAACACTGAGATTTACGAGATATATTGGGATGTTTGTTGACCAGAAAAGACTCCATCACTTCTAATAAATATTAAGCCTACAATCTGAAGGCAAACCCTGAGAATACCTAGGCTAGGTCATCTCTATACTAAAGGTCCATGCTCCTCACCCACAACCTGGAACCCCAGTGCCTCCTAAAAGGGGCAGGCACAGTTCTGGGCCTGTGTGACTGGAAGAAGAAGGAGAGAGGCTGAAGAAGAACAAGTTGCAAAATTTTTTTAAAAAAGAGCCCGGCCGGCGTGGCTCAGTGGTTGAGCACCGATCTCTGAACCTGGAGGTCATGGTTTGATTCCTGGTCAAGGCACATGCCCAGGTTGCGGGCTGGACCTGGGCTGGATGCCCAGTGGGGGGGCGCAGGAGGCAGCTGATCAATGATTCTCTCTCATCCTTAATGTTTCTATCTTTCTCCCTCTCACTTCCGCTCTGAAATCAATGCAAACATATTTTTTAAAAAGGGGCGGGGGGGGGGAGGAGCCAGAGAGAGCTACTTCTGGGCATTCAGTCATGCTGGGGTTCCTCTGCTGAGTGCTGCTTGCTCAGCCCTTGCCCCGCTAACCCTCACAGGGGGCAGGAGACTTGGAGACCAGGATACATTAAAAACAAAACCAAGGGCACAAGAACTGGGATTTCTCCTCCCGTTCATAGCTGGCGTCCGCTGCCCCGTGACTTCTTGCCTCCCCGGGACCTGGCAGTAGTTGTCGCCTGCCTCAGTTTACCCCCACTGAAATGCATCCACTTCACAACCAACCTGGAGGAGGTGATATTCCCTTCTGTGCTTCTTCCAGTTGTTTTTTTTCTTCCATCTCTCTTGAAAGTCATATTAAGTGCTTTTCCCCAGCCCCCTCTGGAGGCTTTTTCTCCCACTAATTTTCCTTGGGGTGCCACCCACAGTGCACAGCTGTGGACCATCAGTTCACTGTTTGCTGTAACTTTGCAGACATAACAAAGACTAAACTGAGATGATAAACACTGGGGAATCGCTGGGAGATGGGGGTCACGGCAGCTTCCTTCAAGGCATCTTTGAAAAAACAGATAAAGCTTTGAATGCAACCAGGAGAGAACGCAGATTGCTTTTTCGTTTGGTTCCATTGATTTTGCTTCCTATTTTGGAGCAAACCAAAGCCACTCCAGTGCAACCTTTTATACCCTCTCCTTCCCTCTGCCTTCCTGTCTCACTGCCTCTTCCCCACCCCCAACCCCCACCCCTGCCCCATCCCCTCTTAGAAGCCCACATAGAGCTTAAGAGGAGGAAGAAGCTATTTTCTTTATGTCCTCAAACCCTGAGGGCATTTGCAGCCTTTCCAGTAAACGTTCTCTCGCCCCTGAATCTTACCACAGTACCACAGGAAAGGGCTTCCATAATGGGGGAATATAAAATCGACAACCAACACTTATAAAAAAGCAAGCAGAACACAAGGAGAGACCCTGTTCTTTAAAGAAAAAAAAGTTCAAACAATGGCAACTCTCTGTCCCCTGACACCAAAACAAGTTAGTACAGCAATTCAGTCTTAAAATAGTAAGTCCTTACAAAGGCAACGTACAAAAAAAGGAGAGAACACTGAGTTCATTACAGCAACATCAGTACCTAAGCATCACACAATCCCCAACCATTTTCATAGATGCCAAAAACCCTGAATCTAAGTCCCAGGCTTTGCTAGCAACACCCCAAGGCCTTCTGAACCCTGGTTCTCCCCTCTACTTCTCGCTCCCCATTCACTATCTGCTGACCCTTACCATCCTTGGCTACTTATGAAAAGGAAGAGAGCAAGGAAAGTCAGAACTTGTTCAGCATGGTCAGCTGCGGACACTGGCCTGCTTGCTTCACCTGGAAGCCAGAGCTTCATACCCCAGGGAATCACAGCATTGTCCCTCCAAGGGATTAACACCCCTCCCTTCCTCCCGTACAGGGTGTGTGTGTGTGTGTGTGTGTGTGTGTGTGTGTGTGTGTGTGTGTGTGTGTGTGTGTGTGTGTGTGTGTGTTGGGAGGGAGGGAAGGGGAGCAGGGGGAGATAAGCACAGACACAATCAAGTCAAAATGGTGCATGGGGAGGTCCTTAAGCACAGCTCAGTCTGGGAGAAAGCTCCTTGGCTAGGAAGTGATCCCCAATGCAAGGCTGTGAAAACTTGGGAAGTTGATTGGACATTTTGAACTATTTTGAAAAAGGTCCCAGTTAAAACTCCAGGGGAACAAGATCTCGGTCGGACTCTCTCTCTCTCTCTCTCTCTCTCTCTCTGTCTCAGTGACCTGTACTCCACCTGTTGGTTCCTGCTCTCTTCTACCTGGGAACACACGGCCATGTGGGTCTAGCAGCCTCCTGAAGCCCGAGGCAGGCTGTGCAGGCTTGCAAAGAACTCTGCAGCAGAAACCCTGGGTGCAGGCTTCTATTCTAGCCCTGCTAAAGGCACAGGGGACTCTTCCATGGTGGGACTCTTCCAGGTGGGGCAAAGGGAGGTGGGTGAAGGGAGGTGGGTGAAGGGAGGTGGACATTGGACACCCAGGGGCAGAGTCAGACTTCCTGAATGAATTTTGTCAGGAGACCAACCTCTCTGGCGCCTGGGTCCTTGGAATTCTTTCTTCACATCCTGTGGAAGAGCCCGATTTCCACCAATACCACCACATATGCTCCACCCGATGCATTTTGTTTTCCTCATCTGCAAATGAGCACCAACCTTCCATTTTACTGTTCCTGCGATTATAGGCATCAAAGGAGACTCAAACGGTGAAGATAAAAGCATTTTAGCATATGTAGCCCCTCATAAATGTCTCTTAAAGAAGTTATTACATCAAAGAGCCTCTTGACAAATTAAAATATTTTAAATGGTTAAAAGATAAGCAAGTATATTTAAATTTTTAAGATTATTTGAGCAAAAATCTGTTGGAATTGGTCAGTGTCAACCAAAGAGTGATTAGGAGCGTGCCCCCCAACCACTGAAGGAACCAGGGGCAAAACCTTATGTATAAAGTATAGACGCAAAGGAAGAAGATTATTTGATTGCCTGTCCCTGGAGGCGTTTACAGACTTAGAATCTGGTTTGCTTACACAGGCCGTCACAGCACGAGAGCCACCTCAGTCTAATGGCCTCCTCGTTGAATTAATTTAACAACATAAAAAACCTTAAACCATTTTAATCATATGAATTTGCATGGTCTGTCAAATTACAAGTGGAATATGAGAAATGTAGAGTTTGCATTTAGGGACAATAAAGCATTTATTTTATTTAAATTTTATTTTTCAATTACAGTTTACATTCAATGCTATTTGTATTAGTTCCAAGTGTACAGCATAGTGGTTGGACAGTCATATACTTTACAAAGTGATCTCCCCAATATTTCCAGTCCCCACCTAGCACCACACATAGTTATTACATAGTTAATATAATATGATTAATTATATTCCTTATGCTGTATTTATATCCCATTATGATTTTGTAACTACTAATTTGTATGTCTTAATCCCTTCACCTTTTGGGACAATAAAGCATTTAAAAATCATTGTTACCAAATTCTGATGCTCAAGTGTCAGTTATGTTCCATCCTGTGGTGGTGGTTGGGGCAGGGAAGGGGATGGGTGGGGATAGGGACTACACTTTGGTTCTGAGAGCAGCTGGAGGCCAACCTTCTCTACCCTGCACTGCTTCAGCTGTATGACAAGTGGCTTAGGTCCGCCCTCTCTAAAAAGCAACTCAGGCCCTAGCAGGCTTGGCTCAGTGGATAGAGCGCTAGCCTGTGGAATGAAGGGTCCTGGGTTCCATTCTGTCAAGGGCATGTACCTCAGTTGCAGGCTCATCCCCCCCAGGCCCTGGTCAGGGCGCGTGCAGGAAGCAACCACATGGATGTTTCTCTCTGTCTTTCCCTCTCTCTTCCATTCTCTCTGAAAAGCAATGGGAAAATAACCTCAGGTGAGGATTTCAAAAAGTAATTAATTAATTAAAAAGCAACTCTGGATCTTGCTAAACAGGAGAGGGACATTTTGAGCTGCGTCTGAGGTTACATAATCAATGGACCATCTCTACTATGCTTCTCTGATAAAAAGCCAGTGTTTAAGCAGACATATCATGTGGATAAAAATGGCCATGGACACCACCCTAGTACACACAACGAACATACTTCCTAGGTTTGGGTGCTAGATAAAAAACAGTTTGTTAATTGCACAACTACATGTGATTTAATTTCATACTTTGTTATAATGTTCTATTAATAAATAAGCGGTGAAAATATAAAAAGCCCTTTATTGCATCCCCTCTTTTTTTGGCTTAGAAGATATGGTCGCTATTGTCTAGACTTAGGACCTTCAAAAGTATGCGCTTATGAAATTTGCGAACCTCCCATTTCCAATCCTCCTTCTCTCTCCCTCTCCCTGCGAGGCTTGCTGCTCACCCTCATGCCATCCTTCCTGCCCAGGGATCACTTCAGCGATCCTCCCAGCCCTGCAGTCTTGCCTGTGTTTTTCCCCTGCAGCCTCAGGCCTCTGCAGCAGGCCTTCGTGAAGGCATCTGTGGTGGCCAGCCTGGAGTCTCTCAGCACCACAGCGCACACGCCCTACTCTGGACAGATTCTAGCCAAATAAAACAACTGGAGACCAGGGTAGAAGTCAGGCACTGAGTTGGGGATGAAGATTTTCCATCCCCTGTCTCACCCGTCATCACGTTCATACCACTCGCCCCCCAGAGAAGAGGATAAGTTCCTCAGCCCACTTCAAGTGTCTCATGTGTCAATCCCAGGCACAGAGCGTCTCTGGCTCCGTATTCACATCCCTGTACCAATAAGCTCATCAGGATTCTCTCCAGAAAGCCAGACACCCGGGAACTGCACAGAGGGTTCCAGAGGAAAGCCAGCACACTCCATGCAGGTGGCCCCGCAGCTCCAGGCCAGCAAGTCAATGCCAGTATTTGGTTGGATGAAAGGCTGCAGGATAAAGGCACACACCTCACAAACTCAGAGGAGCTCTGCCTCATCCTACCCATGGGGGCCAAAGTGTTAAGAAGAATAGGGGAGCCCTAGCTGGTTTGGCTCAGTGGATAGAGCATTGGTCCTTGGACTGAAAGGTCCCTGGTTCAATTCCGGTCAAGGGCACATACCTTGATTGCAGGCTAGATCTCTAGCCCTGGTCAGGGGCACATGCAGGAGGCAGCCTATCGATGTGTCATTCTCACGCAGATGTTTCTCTCTCTGTCTCTCCCCCTCTCTCTTCCACTGTCTCTACAAATCAATGGAAAAGTTTCCTCGGGTGAGGATTAACAACAAAAGAAGAAAGGGGGTGCGAGAATGTGAAAGATTCAGACATTAACCTGCATAAAAGAAACATCCTGCCTTGTGCCAAATTTGCACACCAAGTTCCCTTAAATGCACATTTACTCCTTGGTACTTACTCTGATTTTATGTGTCCTCTGAGCATCCTTCTAGCTGTTCACTTTCCAGGCCTTTCCCATCTTGTCCCTTCAGCCCACTGGTTGGTACTAATATGCAACCTTAGCTATCCTTGGCGAGTACCCCGAGTAACACTTTTCCCAGCCTGGCTGAGCCCCAAGAACCCTAGAGGCCTCCACCCAGTCTACCCCAACCCTGCTCATGTTGCCAGATGCTGCACTATTATACCAACATCATAACACAACCTCACATATTCCTTTCAAACTCTATCTTAGAGCTCTCAAAATTACACACTCAATCTAGAATGCTTATATATTTGATGGCCAATATTTTGCTTTAAAAATAAAAAGTTGGCCAGATGACCATATCTAGTAATAACACAACATAAGTACTATCTCTAAAGGAAAGAATAAAACATCATCTAATACTGTTATCAAATTTTCAACTTCCTAAACTAGAATCCTTCTTTAGGGGATGAATGATAGCAGAATAGCATTTGGCATTCTTCTGTAATGGCCTAGAAAAATGAGTTCCCTTCCTGGGTATTCAGTTTATTGTTAGAGGGTCCAGCACAATGCAAGGATGTGGAGAAAAGGGAACCCTTGTGCATGGATGGTGGGAATGCAGACTGGTGCAGCCATTACGGAACACAGTATGGAGGTTCCTCAAAAAATTAAATATGGAACTGCCATTTGATCCAGTGATCCCACTTCTAGGAATATATCTTAAGAAATCCGAAGCACCAATCAGAAAGAATGCATGTACTCCTATGTTCACAGCAGCACAATTTCTAATAGCTAAGATCTGGAAACAGTTGAAGTGCCCATCAGTAGCTGAGTGGATGAAAAAGCTGTGGTACATTTACACCATGGAATGTTATGCAGTAGTAAAAATGAAGGATCTCTTACCTTTGGAGACAGCATGGAGGGACCTGGAGAGGATTATGCTAAGTAAAATAAGTCAGTCAGAGAAAGACAAGTATCACATGATCTCACTCACAGGTAGAATCTACATAACAAAATAAACTGATGAACGGAGTGGATCCAGAGACATGGAAGCAGGAAACAGTGCGAAATCTTGGAGTGTGGGTGGGTGGGAGGTAACCAACCAAGGACTTTGGATGCATATATGCATGACCCATGGACAGAGAAAATGGGACGGTCAGGGCCTGGGGTAGGGGGCAGGGATGGGGGCGGGCTGGAGTGGGTCAATGGGGGGAAAAAGGGGACATATACTTTCAACAGTAAAGAATTATTTTTTTAAAATTAGCTTATGCAGCACTGAAATACTTGTATAAATAAGTTTAGCTTGTGTGTGTAGGCTGTTTCGGATGTGTTAGCAATGTTTTCCTTGTTTACTCAGAAAAAAATAAAGAGAGTTAATAATAAGGGAGGAGTGATGAAAAGCCCATTTGAAATCACTTCTGCTCTCTGGTTATTCCTGGCAGGGAAGGTTTACTGCTCAATAGGAAAGGCGACTTCCTGGCTGACACTTTCCTAAGGTTAGGTGGCTCTTGCACTGCTACAGAAAAGTTAATTTCCTGTTCCATTTTTTTCCTGAAGCATTTGTGCACTTTGGCTTAATTAATACTAGATTTTCCACTAGGGAAGAAGCAGGCGGAGGGCTGCAACGATTACACTTTCTGTTTCTTGTTAAAGAAACAGTGAGACATCAAGAGGAAATTCAATATGACCGCACAGTTTGGGACTCCTGGTGACATTCTGAAATATAACTGTGTAACGTGACATTTAAATAGCACACTATCCCATAACTTAATGAAAAGGAAGGAGCATTCCTGGGACTTGAATTTATGTTGCTTATATGCATTCTTTCCTCTCAAGAGCCTCCAAATGCAGTGAGAATCTTTTCATGATGTTATTCTTTGGGCTGTGTGAAATTAACTGCACAATGGGGCCATTAGACTGATATGGATCTAAAGCCTTAGCAGCCTACATAAACACACCAAAATCTAGATATATAAATGCCTCAAGGTTATGAAATCATAGCAGGAGAACCACCAGTCATGAACAGCCAACTAGACTTTACGTTATACTCAATCAATAATTTCCTTGCTTTGCTTCCACCATTTCTCTATAAAAGTGTTTACCAGGTCTCCTGCTGGCTGAGTTCTCCTAACCACTTCTGGTTTGGAGCTGCCTGATTTGACTAGATTTTTGCTCAAATAAACTCGTAACATATTTCACATGCCTGTTTCTCCTTCAGTAATGTTTATTTCCCCGTTCTTTATATTCTCACTGTTTTCCAAAGCACTCTGCTACAGGGCCTAATTGGATCCCATCACATCTCTGCAGCAGACATTTCCATCCCCAGGCTACAGTCTAGAAAAATGGAATCCGGAGGAGTCACCTGTCCATGGTCACTCAGTCTTCACCATTGGAAGTGGGTCCCCATTGGTGCTTGTGGCCTGGAGAGTGAGTGGGGCACAGCAGGGTCAGCCTCAGATGCATGGACTTTAGATGGCTCAGAAGGTTCCCAGAGCCTGCGCCACCACCCCAACAACATCCACTCTTTCTTACATCATCAGGACCCTGGAGCAATATTATTGTATAAATAAATTCCACTTTCTCTCTGTAAGTTATTCACTATCATCAGGTTTTTCACTTGCCTGACTTTGCAATCCTGAATTGACCTTTTCCCCCATCCCAGATCACTCTCTTAGGCATAGTCAGAATATACTTAGAGCAGCAGAAATCAGCTCATTTGTCAAGATCAGTTGACTAAGAAATTGGCTATAGCCCTGGCTAGTGTGGCTCAGTTGGTTGAGCATCATCTGACATACCAAGAGGTCACTGGTTTGATTGCCAGTCAGGGCACATGCCTGGGTTTCAGGCTTGATCCCCAGTAGGGGGCATGCAAGAGGCAGCCTCTCTCTCTCTCTCTCTCTCTCTCTCTCTCTCTCTCTCTCTCTTTCTTTCTCTCTCTCTCTTCCCCTCTCTCTCTCCCTCACTCCCTCACTTCCTACCTCTCTAAAATCAATCTATATATATATAAAAGCCTAAGTGATCGAATGACTGAATAACTGGAATGACCAGTTGCTATGATGTGCACTCAACACAGGAGCTGCCCTCTGGTGGTCAGTGTGCTCTGACAGTGGCCCGGTGACAGCCACTCCCTGCAGGTCCAATCTTCAGAGAACAGGCCAGGCACCGACAGACTAGCGCCACCGGCATGATCCCAAGAGCACCACGGGCCACTTCCCCTCCCTAGATGCTCCACAAGGAAGAAAGGATATAAAAGCGGCTGCCAGGTGGCTCCTGATAACTGGCACAAATGTCAGCGGGATGGATCCGGATCCCAGGGCCCACCCGGAGGGCCGACTGCATCCTGCCCCACCCCCACCCCAACTAGGGACCCCACCCATTCACAAATTTGTGCACCAGGCCTCTAGTAAAAAATAAACACATTTTTCAAAAAAATCTAATGAAGAAAAGACATAGGCTGAGGATCAAAAATATGTACTACATAAGCATTCTTGAAACAAGAATAATATAAGCCATCTAAAGTGCTTATTTTTGTGCCAGAGCTAAACCCAGCTTCTTGGGGGCAGGAAGGACACATCAGTTGGATGCCAACTCTGGTCAGCCACCATTCTTGGTGTTTCCAGACACATATTCAGTTCTCAAAGTAGGGTTTAGTTAGCTCCATATTTCCAGTGAGAAAATTGAGGGTTTAGAAAACCAGGTAAAATATGCCTGTGTCCTATAGCTAGTAAATGGCACAGCAGGAATTGGAACCAACATGTACCAAAGCCCATGTTTCTTCCACAACATATGCTCTGTTAGACTTCTTAGTCAATAGACTTCACAGGCATGAAAGTGGAAGCCTTGTTGGAGATGTTAGGTTTATTCTCACCAGCCTTGTGCAGAACAGCGGAGCCTCCTGCTTAGCAAATTGCCCCAATTGAGATTCAAACTAGTGTGGGTCTATCAAGAGTCCCCACGTAAGCATTAGAGACACCAAATGCAGTAATATTTCAGAGCACATGACCAGACCCATCTGCTCCTCCAACTCCATGTGCTCTTCTTAATAATTATTTTGGTTCCTTTTTTTTATTTTGAATCATAAGTACCCTTAGCCTCCATTAGTGAATTTAATTGAAAAAAAAATGTTTCATGAAGATCTTATATGTAGCAAAGATCAATTCCTGTTTTGCCATTTTATTCCCTTCTTCATCCTGTACATAATTCTGTTTTGTTTTTAGCACAGTTGACAAAGCACTGTTTCCCTTGCTTTGGTATAGTTTCTGTTGGAGAACATAAGTCCTATTTTAGAACATGAGCTCATCTTTTCAGTGAACCTGGCTACCTAGGAAAAAATATCCAAAGGAAACCAAAGGGAAAAATGAAACCAAGATATTCCTTTTTTTATGTCATTGGTTCCATTTCAAATGGCCTATCTAATGTGAGTTCATAATTAACTGCATTAGAACAAGAAACAGAATTCATTGAAGAAAGAAGCAGAAGCTATTGACATGTCATGAAAAAGAAAGCAAGACAGAATGATACTTATAAACTGGTTAATTTCTTGATTCATAGGAAATTTAACATAACTAGCTTAAATGAGCTTCATCAAGGCTCCATTAAAATTTATCTGAGTAAGCAAACTTAAATTTAAAATTCTCTCAGTATGAACAATTTCCACCCATGTGCATATTTAATTATAAAAATTTAACATAGCTCTAATCAACTATCTCAAAGAAATCTACAGGCATTAAATGCTCATCCATAAGCCTAGCTGATTTTATGAAAGTTGTATAGCTATTAGTATTCTGACAACATCTCCTGGAAGCCATTTATACACAGACCCCTGAATTTACATGCTATCAGCATGAATTTAAAATCTTTACCTTCAAATCTGAGGCTGACAAAGAAGCCAAGAGAGATGGAAAGAAGTTAGAAAGTAGTTGTGAATGAATGTTGGTTTTTGCTTTTTATTGGTTCGTTTGTTTTAATGTGATAGATCCTTGAGAACGTTTATAGGATAAAGGTCCCAACAAGACAAATGAGCTGAACATAACAGCAAAGACAGATGATAACTGAAGAAGCAGATTCAATGCAGCAAAATGGCAGGATGATGAGCATTAATCAGAAGTGCAAGAAGTGGCTGTGAGATCAAGGGGTACTGTTAC
>PVJC01030613.1:0-21095 GCA_004026665.1 Murina feae
TAGAATGGAATCAGAGGCAGAGAAAGGGAGTGGACTGACAATTTTTGGGGGTTAAGGGTGTTGGGGATGCGTGAAGAGACTGGACAATAATTGTACACCTATGGATGAGGACAATGGGGGGGGCAAGGTCAGAGGTTGGGGTGGGAATTGGGGGGAGGGGAGCTATGGGGGAAAAAAGAGGAACAACTGTAATAATCTGAACAATAAAAATAAATTAAAAAAAAAAAACATTAAAAAAAAAAAAAACTTACTAAAAAACTACAGGACTCAAGACAGTATAGCACTGGCATAAAAATAGACATACAGATCAATGGATTACAATTCAGGGTCTAAAAATAAACCCTTCCATTTATGGTCATTTGATTTTTGACAAAGGTGCCAGAACTATTTAATGGGACAAACGTTGTCTTTTCAACAAATAGTGCTGGGAAAAGAATGGATTTGGGCCCTTACCTCACATCATATACAAAATTAACTCATTCACAAAATTAACTCATTTATCCATATAATACAATGGATCATAGACTTATATGTAAACTGTAAAAGTATTAAAAGAAAACACAGAAGTAAAATTTTCTAACCTTAGAGTACATAGAGGCTTCTTATATATAACACCAAAAATACAAATGAATAAATAAATAGGACTTTATCAAAATTAAAAACTTTTGTGCATCAAAAAACATTAACAAGCAAATGGGAAAAACCCACAGAATGGGAGAACATATTTATAAATCATATCTTTATATGAGACCTGCATAAAGAACACTTAAAGAACTCTTATATCTCAAAGGTAGAAAGTAAATAACCAAATTAAAAAATGGTCAAAAGATCTGAATAGACACTTTTCCAAAGAAGTTACACAACTGGCCAATAAGCAAATAAAAAGATAGTCATCATCATTAGGGAAATGCAAATCAAAATCTCAATGAGATGCCACTTCACTAGGATAACTAAAATAAAAAGGACACAATATAAGTGTTAGTAAAGATATAGAGAATCTGTGACCCAGCTGATATAACGATATGTAAGAAACATTTTAATAAAAATTTCATAATTTTTCCAATATCCTGTTATACATAATCCTATATAATAAAAGCCTAATGTCTGGTCATCTGGTCAGTGGTTCAACCAATCAAAGGGTAATATGCTAATAAGGCCACTCAACCACTCACTATGATGTGCACTGACCACCAGGAGGCAGACGCTCCAACCAGTAGGTTAGCTTGCTGCTGGGGTCCAGCCAATCTGGACTGAGCGAGATGGGCTAGACGTGTCCTGGAACCCTCCCTTGGTCCCTCCCCAGCTGGCAAACTTTCCACATCCCTCACCAGCCTTGATCATGTACAGGTGGAGTCTCTCAGGCTGGCCTATGCCTTCTCGCAATCCGGGCTGAGGACCCCCCCCCCCCCCCCGCACCTGAGTGCACGAATTTTGTGCATGAGGCCTCTAGTTATTAATAATGAACTACAACATTCACTAATGACTGATTACTATAATCGTGTTGCATTCGTTTCCCTTATGTGCCTTACCCACAGGCCGATTGCCACGTCATTAGTCTTGTACTGACTTGTTTGGTGTGCGCAACAGAAAATATTTTGCTTTCGGAGAACAAGAAGAATAGTGTTTTTTGCATTACGCTTATTAATTTGTGCAGTTATTCAGTGTCTGGTAAATTCAAGAAAAAATATTTATTTTTATTAAAATGTTCTACTATTTTATGTTAATGATTACTCATTAATTTCAGCCCTTTGTATTCAGCATGTCTCTATTGAAATAAACCTACGTTTCTATGAAAATTGAAGCTTTTTTTTTTTTTGCAGCCCACATAAACTTAAACTTTGGTTCGTTGTTAGCCTTTGAGTTTGATATGCTTGTACTAGATGATCCAGCAATTCCACTCCTTGGTGTATGCCCAAGAGAAATGAAAACATACATTCAAGTCATAGCATTATTCATAATCACCAAGAAAATGGAAACAATTCATATGCAACCCAATGCTGTAATAATGAATGGATACCCAAAATGGATTCCATCCTTACAATGGATATTACTAGTACTTATTCACAAAAAGGAATGAAGTACTGATACATGCTACAACAGGGATGAATCTTGATAACATCAGGCTAAGTTACAGAAGCTATACACAAAGGCCACATATTGTTTGATTCTATGCATATGAAATGGTCAAAATAGACAAATACAGGAAGACAGCTGAGACTAGTAATTACAGGGACTGGGAAGAGGGAAACTTGGTAATGGGTACGTCACTGATAAAAATGTTCTCAAGTTCTTTTTGGAGTAATGAAATATTCTAAAATTAGATAGTGGTGATGGCTATCCAACTTTATGAATATACTAAAAAGCAATGAAGTGTACACTTTGAAAGGGTGAATTCTATAGTATGTGAATTATATCTCATTAAAGCTATTAAGGAGACAAGCAAAAAATCCAAATATATGTGTCATGGAAGTTTGTGTTTTTTAAAGTTTTAATCAGTTTTTCATTTCTGGTTATTACATGAGACATGAGAAATTACTGACAGAAATGACCTCAAACATGGAAAGTGTACTTCTAATGATAATGATAATGATAACCATGAAGAGAAGGGGGAGGAAGGAGAAGATAAGGAGGGGGGAAGAAAAGGAAAATGACAAAGAAAATTATCACTACAGAGCTTACCATATATGCACGTGGACTACTTCAATTGCTTTACACATCTTAACTGGTTTAATCCCCACAATAATCCTATCAGGAAGGTTCTACTATTATTCCCACTTCATAAATGAGAAAACAGAGACAGATTAAATCAAGGGCACACAGGCAGGGAAGGCATAGGAAACAACTAATCTAAGAGATGCTAGGACTCCGGGTACTGTAACTTTGGTATCAGACCACCGTTCCCCATGATCCTTCTAATCATTTTTTAAGAAAGTAAAAACTTTCAAGTTTCTCTCTTACAATCTTATTAATTCACCATTTGTTAAAAACAAAATCAAAATCCATATTCAGAATTCAAGCTTATTTTAAAAATACGTATAAAATGCATTTTAGTACTTCTACTTAGCCATGTGCATCTACTCAGGGTCTTCTTGTCATCCAATGGACATTCTGGAGCCGGCTCCGTGCCAGGCACTGTTCTGAGAGGCGAGGATCTAACAGTGGGCAGCACAACCCTAGACCCTGCTCCCCCGAAGTTTAGCTTCTGGTGCCTTCGGTCTTTTGATATCTTTTCTTCCTCAGAGATTTATTAACTTACTAGGGGCCCGGTGCACAAAAATTTGTGCACTCGGCATGGGTGGAGAGGTCCCTCATCCTGGCCTGTGCCCCTCTCACAGTTTGGGACCCTGGGATCCATTGGGGCACACAGCACACACAGAGGGCACACCTCTGTGTGTGCTGTGTGCCCCGATTGCACCGATTTCCAGGCCTCAGCCTCGGGGATGGAGCTGGCTCGGTCCCTCCACCGGGAGGCTGTCCTGCATAGCCTCTGTGAGTGCCCGTGCCCCTGCGATCACGAATCTCCTTCCAGGCCGCAGGGCAGCCTGGGGGCCTGGGCTGGCTCGCTCTGCCAGGTCCCGGCTGCCCTGCCGCCAACGCTGGCCGGCCCTGCTCCTCCCGCCAGCGGCCACAGGCCGGCTGGCTCCTCCCTCCCCCCCAGGTTGCGCCTCCGGCCAGGTTGTTCCTCCCCTCCTGGCTCCCCCAAGGCAGAGGTCTTCCATCTGCTTTGCAGGACCCCAGTGCCGCACACAGCTTCTCCCTGGCTAAGACCTCTGCCATCTTGGCTGGGCTAATTTGCATACAGCCGCTGTGATTGGCTGGTGGGCGTGGCTTACTCTCATCCCGGAGAAACGGCTAATTTCAATATTATGCTTTTATTAGTTAAGATATTTTTGTTTTATTGTCTAGCAGGCTATATTTACCTCTAAAATTCATCCTGGTCTCTGAGAAGTTATGCTTTGTACTCCCAAATTTTCCACATCTGTGATATACCTGAAATGTTAGAGGGTGAACCTAAAATATCTTTAAGAATGGCTTTTTAGGGAAGGAAGCACTCATTAAAACCCACACCCCAAAACAATCCCATTACTATAACTTGCAATTACTCAGCTCCACATGAGAAAGAAAAGCTAACACTGTCCTTGTCCAGAAGCAGAATCTCTTCAAGCACAGATCATGAAAACACAAGTTACCCTTAAGGATTTTAGTTGCTTCTCATCAGACATGCCCAGAAGCACCCATGACCTTTACCTATTCTCTGAGCTAAAGGAACCAGGAAATAAAAATATAGCACTTAGTTACCTGCCCAGCTACTGGCTGGTGGCAAAGACAGAAACAACAGCAGGTTTAAATAGAGCACAGAATATACAAAGGATTCGCCAAGAAGCCCTGCCTCACTATCACAGTCTGCATTCCTGATCCCAGCAGCACCTCACTGCTTGTGAACCATGCGGGATGGCCATGCACAATCATCCCCCAAAACAAACAATTCCTCTCTGCCTGCACTGCCTTCCTAGCACGACTGCATCTTTTTGTTCTCTTCAGTTCAGCATGATTGTCACAACTCCAGAACAGCAGTCTCTGACACCCCCTCCTGAAGCCTTTCCCTTCTCTACCACGGCATCCTGATGCTTCTGCAGAACTGATCAGAGTTTGTGTTTATATATTTGTTCCTTGTCTTACTGTCTCCTTCACTAGACGGAGCTACACCCACTCTTCTCATCACTGCAACCTCTGGACTTAGCAGAAACTTCAGTATTTTTTAATATGTTACCCACTTACAAGCAGATTTTACTACCACTCTCACATATGAAAACCAAACTATAACCAAGACAGTCTTTCTTTACCAAATCACAACATACCTAAGTATGTGTACATGTGGCTGCAAATATAGCCGTGTTGTAGTAGCAGCTGCAGCTGTTCCTGGGAAAACTCTCAATCTAATTCACAATCAGCCATTAAACTCGGGTTTGCAGTCAGGGCAGTTAATGAAAAAAGGGCAAAGATGATTTAAGATCAAAGTCTAAACTTCAGTACCCTTAATAGTGGTTTTCTTGCGGTGACCAACAACAAATATGTTGAAAAAAGGGGAGAGGTTATAGGCAAAGAGAAGAGGGGCTAGGTCTCCACCCACATTAGACATATCTGTCTTTCTGTCTTTTGAAGGTTTTGGAATCTAGATATTAGGAGATTCTTTCTCACCAACCAACCAACTGAGCCTTTACATCCTGCCTATATAGGGAAGGAGTAAGATGTAGAACCTTGGAAAGTTTCAATGCACTCATTCATAAAAAACAACAACACAAAACAACTTAGGAGGGAAAAAATATGTAAGATTCTGGGCTATTATTAGGGATCTAGCAAATGAGGCTTCAGTACCTGCTGCTCCCAGTTTCAAAATTGCTAATACTCATTGTTTGGGTGAATGCCTACACAGGAAGCATTTGCCAGGGTTAGATTGAATAGGATGTGAAACCTGTGCTGGAGCATTCTCTGCTGTGGTGAGAGAAGGAAGACAGCATGGCTGAGATTCCTGGCAGTGCCTGGCACACCGAAAGAACTGGTGCATGAACAAGAAACACAAGCAGCCAAATCACACTGTGTTACTTCATCTCTTTTACTGCTGACACTTGAAGTACAGTGGAGTACCAAGAATTCATTCATGCATTTATGCAACAAAGGCCTCTGATGGCAAGTGTTCAACCTACAGCTGAGAACAAGTCAGAAGTGGTATCTTCCTTCATGAAACTAACAGTTCCCTAGGGACCGTGTCATCCCTGAGGATGCGGGGCAAGCACCACTGCAGCTCTTCCTGGCTAAGCCGTGGCTGCCACCTCAAAGTTGGGAAATGCACCCTCATCAAATGCAGGAATGAGTCTAAGTGGCCAAGAAATCCTTATCTCTGCAGGCTAAAAAGTTTCCCTTTCCACCTGAACATACAAAATAGTGTAAAAAAATACTGAGCTAACTGATGCAAACAGCTCCAACAATCCTGAGAGCTACATATAAAACCTGTGACCTTCTGCAGACAATGACTCTCAACAGGTCATTTAAATGCCATGGTTAATTTTAATGAATAAATTTTCATATGTCACTTACAATAGAAAATGAATTCTTTTAATGTATCAGTAGAAAGTGAAAATTGTGGCATTTGAAAGCAAATTTTTATTAGGAAATTAACCATTCAACAATGTAATCAGGGTCTCCACATGTAAACTATTAGTATTTATAGTATTAACAAAGGGCCATTCAAGATACCATGGAGCTCAATTACATGCATACTCACATGTTATATTTATGTCCTTTCTTCCTCTCTTCTCTGCTCCTTCTTCTACCCTCCCACCATCAGGGCTGGCATGGCAGAACTAATCACTATTGCCCTTGATTCCCACAAGTCTCTGTTCATGCCATCAGAAGAGCATTTATAACTCCTTGTTATATTTGTGTCTACATGTCTATATTCCCTACTAAACTATACTAGTAAGGCATACTCTCTTTCCTTACAAGGCATGATCCAAACTTCTATTATCTTTTTTTCTCATAACACAGTGCAGGAGACACAGACAGGGCTCAACATTTATTGAACTGTTCAATGGACTGTCCTATATCAGCTGAGCCATTCACAGAATAGAAATAACTGACAGTATTTGGAGAGAAATATAAACCCAAGGTGAAATCAGTATCATTCTCTACTAAAAATTACTATCTTAAATGTCTCCAAGAGGCACAAAGGGGGAGCAATGCAAGTGGTTATGACTTAACTACAAATTAGTTCTTAGTTTTTATCCCTTAAAATTATATTTGATGATTTCTGATGGGAAAGCAACAGGATTTTCTGACAAATGTGAAGGCAAAGTAGGCATTTCACACGTAAAGAAAATCAGTGACTTAAATCTCAGATATATCTTTAACAAATGGGTTTAAATAAGTCAGTGTTGGCTAAAGCCTAACATTTGTATTCTCGATTTAATTCTTTAAGTAGGGAAGAAAACAGACAAAAAGTCAGAAAAGTCTGTCAAGAAGTGGTCTTGACCCTTCCAGCTAAAGCGAGTTTCCCAGCATTGAAGGTTCTAAAATAGACTTGGGATGGTCACTTGTCAGGGATATTGTGAGAAATACACAAACATTAGATCAGGAAATTCAATTGAATGCCCTTTAAAGTCCTTTCCATTCCTGACATTCTGAGATTTCTAAATCACTGCACATAGAGAGACTTATAAAATGCCTGCCTGAAATAGACTAGGATAACAAAAAAATATCTTTTGCCTGGACAAAAATAAAAGCAAATACTATTTTTCAAAGAAAGAATGGATCATTTATTTTTAAAAATAACATTTAAAATAGGGATTAGAAACTTCAATAATCTCTATACTAAAATAATATGATTTACCACTCATTCAAACAGAATCATTGTAGTTAAGTGATAATTACTTGCATTGCTCCCCCGCTGTGCCTCTGCAGAAACATTTAAGACAGAATCATCACCTACATGCCAGGAAAATTCTAGGTGCCAGAGATACAGAAGTGAATTAATTTCTTACTGCTGCTATAACAAATTACAAGTTCCTGGCATCAAACAACACAAATTTACTATCTTCAAGTTCTGAAGGTCAGAGGTCCAAAGCAGGTGCTGGCAGAGCTGAGTTCCTTCAAGAGGTTCTAGGAAGAAATATGTTCCTTACCTTTTCCACATTCCTTGGCTCATGGACGTATTCCAATCCCTGCTTCCATGGTCAAATCTCCTCTAACTCCCAAGCCTCCATATTTCCCTTATAAGGACCATTGGGTCCACCTGGATAATCCAGAATGTCTCCACAGCTCAAGATCCTTAACTTTACCACATTTGCAAAGTCTCTTTACCATAAAAGGAAACCTATTCCGAGATTCTGGATGGGGACATGGCCATCTTTATGGGACCATTATTCTGCCTACTATAAGGAATGAATAAACAAAAGAGATCCCGTTGACATAAGGTTACATTCCAGTGGATGAAGTAGAAAAGTAAATATGTAATATGTGATATAATATCAGGTAGTGACAAAGGTAATAAAAAAGAAATCTTGTGAAGTTGTTATATTAAGACATAACTCCATTGATGACACATTTTTTAATGAGAAGATGGAGAATAAGTTTTAGGCATTTTAAATTTGAAACGCCTATTAAACTTCCAAGGGACAAAGTCATGAATGCATTTGGAAATATCTAGATTTCTGTGGTGAGGTTGTGGAGAGTTATTAGGATGTATACACTAGTTTATATAAAAGATACAAATGACTAGCCAGAGGAAGAAGTACACAGGACAAGGCCTGGAAAGACCCCAAGTATAGGAGTTGTTGTCTGTTGGAGTTGGTGCTTGGCATATAAACATTACAGCCATGGGTCTATGGTCAACCATGGAGGAGGCAAACAAGAGAAGAGTTTGCAAGGACTTTAGAAACAGGGAGAGAAGGAGCAGGAACAGTGACTAGTGGTGTATAAGACAGGAGGCGTAGTGGCCCAAAAGCCAAGTGAGAAAAGAGTCACAAAGAGAAGGGAGTGATTACCAGGACCACGTAGTACAGAGAGGCTGATTCAGATGAGTCACTGGCACCTTGACATGAGCAGGTTGGTGGGGACAAAAAGCTTAATTCAAGTTAATTCAGAAAAGTGGAAACTGAAGAAATGAAGATTGAGTATCAGCAACTCTTTGGGGGAATCCTATATAATAAAAAGCTAATATGCAAATTGTCCTCTCTACTGAGAGTTCGACCAGGAGGCAGGGCTGGCTGGCCAACCACTTATAGCCTCTCCCCCTGGCTGGCCTCACCCCTATCAGCCCCCCCCCACCCCCGATCAGGGGCAGGACCGGCCCGCCAACTGCCCACAGCCCCTCCCCCCGCCTGGCCTGATTGACCCCAATTGGGGTAGGCCAGCTGGACCCCACCTGTGCACAAATTTGTGCACTGGGCCTCTGGTTTATATTAAAAGGCTAATATACTAAGTGTCCCTCCAACCGGTTGTTATGATGCACACTGACCACCAGGGGGCAGATGCTCAATGCAGGAGCTGCCATGATGCACACTGGCCAGTTACAGAGAAACAGCACCATGGACCTGGTACCGATAAAGCAACACTCGGCTTCCCCCAAGTGGGATACAGGCCCCGCCATCACCCCGGAGCAACAGCCTACCAAATCGCAGCCAACACTGCCAAGACCCCATAGCACAAAATGCGGTCCACAGCCCAGCCCAGCTGGGAAACAGTCACTGTGAGAGCTGGGTAATGACACCACATAGCAGCACCCGGTTTCCTCTCCCTAGTGACTAGCCTCCTTGCAGTTTCTTCAGCCTAGGAACACAACTTGCTTTATAGCCAGGTAGAAAAAGTTTACACTTTAACCAAATGTCTGTGAAGTGTTTTCCTGCACCCCATCTCATTTGATCTTCACAGAAGTTCTGGAGTAGGTAGATAGGAGACTTGGTGGAATCCTATTTTCTTTTCATTAGCTGGAAAGTGGAGATTTGGAAAGTTTAAAAACTTGACCCGACTGAAAAAAAGTAAGAAATGGTGGACCTTGAAAATGACTTCAGGTTTTCTCACTGTGCAGAATATAGTCAAACACTGCTGCAGTTAAATATTTTGCCCTTTATTCTCCCTGTGTGATCTACAATAATAATCTGCTTCATGTTGATGTTTACTGCTGTGTTGCTGACAATTTCTTGAAAGAGAAGTTGGGGTGCTTCACTGGGCTGGAAAAAGTTTAGCTAAATCAGAAAGCAGGTTTAATTAAGCAAGTTTATCTCTATATAAAGCTTGTGATGGTGCCAATCACATGTGTATGTTTCCAGCTGTCATTGTTGATTGTGAATTTGGTTGACACTTCTATTATAGAGAAAGGGCGAATAGTGATATTAAAATATTTCTTCTAATTAATTTCCTTTCAATGTGCACAAATTCATGCACCGGGCTTCTAGGTTGGCTATAAAAGGGAGCAGCAGAGCAATAGAAGAGCTAGAAAGGAAAGAGGGGTCAAATGTCATTTTCCTTTTTAATGATGGGAAATACATTACAAATGTGTACTGATGGGAAGATTACAGATAGCCTTGATGTCACAAGAGAGTGAAGCAAAAACCACTAGGTAAACGGGCTGGGTAGGCAATGTTGAGTGCCCTGGAGTTTTGTGTAAATAAATTTAAGGTGAGATCAGTCAGCATGACTGCCTTGTCAAAATCAGTTGTTTAGGTATAGGCATAGATGAGGCAGAGACACAGATTTAACCAGGTTGAAGGTTTTTTGGTGAGTACAAGATCAGAAGAAAGAGGCAAGAGCATGGCTGTACTGATGCAATATAGAATGTAAGCCACATAAAGACAGGTGGTGGGCAGTGAAAAGTCAGGAAACTCAATGAATTAGAAGCCTTTCAGAACTAGAGGAAGTGGTGGCCAAAGAGTGGGAGGCTTTACAGTGAGTGTACCATCAGCACAAAGGACTCAGACAGTCACTGAGTTCATCCGAAAATCCTGACAGAGAAAGGATGTCTGTCTTTCAGAAGTGACTCAGAGTGCTGCTCTGTCTTTGGTTCCTTCCTTGAGATCAAAAGCCAGTGCTAACCAAGAAATGGATAGACAGATGGGGGAAATAGGAAAAAGAGCTACAGAGTCATCTGTACGGGGTTATCACAGGCCCACCACACAGAATTCATTTTCAATTTCTAAAATTTTTAGGAACAAAAGACTGTTGATCCTGAAGGAGAGAATCCTATCTCTCCCACAGTGCATGGTGTATCCTAAGGACATAGCCACCTGACCAAGTCTGACTGATTCAAAAGTTTTCTAGGATACAATGAGAGAATGTCATGTGAAATCTGTGTCTCCCAAACTAAAATTGCACAACTAAGAAAGCCTCTGTCCCTGGAGAAATAATCCATCTTTTTCTCAAAGAGAAAACCTTCAGGTTTTGGGGATAAGGTTTTACATAGAACTTTGACTTTTCTTCTTCAAACCACATTGGGCATTTCATTTTTGTCAGGACTTGATAAACACATCCCTATGCAGCTATCAACTGGAATATCTGAGTGATTAATTCACTCCCCTTGGAAAAGACAGCTGAGGTCACAAATCTGTCTTTGTCTTTAATTTTCACTATTATCTCTACAGAAGCTTATTAATTTTGAAGCCACAAGTGGGTAGGACACGACAAGGACAAATAAAATCTGTACAAAATGGCTTTCTATGTTTCACTTCTGACATAATTAGGCAAACATAAATAAATTCCTTAAAAGAAGCTCTGTCCCCTCATGCCCCATGCTAATCTAGAATAGTGTACTCCATTAGACAAATCTTGATTAATGATAAAGTTCTGACCAAAATTGTTGGGGGATGAGTGGTAGACTAGGTAATCGGTGAAATAAAATTAGTGTTTTCTCTTTTGCACTGATACTAAACTAAAAATGCTACAACTATGTATTATCCCTGATAGTTTAGACCAGGGGTGGGAAATGTCTGGCCCACGGGCCATATAAGGCCCACAAAATCATTTGGTTTGGCCATGCCAAGACATTGGGGGTAAGTTTGTTAAATGTTTGACCAAATATAGCAGGCTAATTTTTAAGTTGGTAATTGTGTATGGCCCGTAAATGATGTTATAAATATCCAAATGGCTCTTGGCAGAAAAAAGGTTCCCCACTTCTGGTCTAGTCAAATATAATAATAACAAAACTTTCTGTAAAGGAAAACAAGTAGCTATTAATTGTTGTGTGAATCCTATTGTTACACCTCAAAAGGGTACAGAGTAAGCGATTCATTCTTATGATCTCTTTCATACAGAATTCAACAAGAATAATTTATGCAGCACGCTGACATGACTAGGGTGCAGTTATACTTCACTCTTTGCCCAAAAAAGGTATATGTGTGTGAGAATCTAAATTCTGAGGCAGATAATAGCTGATATCACATAATGATGTATTTTTAAATAATATTTTATATTCAACTAAGTACTACATCATGAAAAAAAATGCAAGGTAGACTCTGAAAGCCATATCTGGTTCAGTTTCACCCACATGGAATCTCGAAAAAGCTATCTGCACACCTCTCAGAAAGCTGCCCCTTCTTTGCATGTACAACAGCGATCAAGTGAAATTTATGAGTAAGAAAAACAACCTCATTGCAACACTAACAATTTTGAATGAATCAACAATACTTTAAAAAAATCTAATAACAACTGATTTTTAAAGTTTCAATTATACTTTAAAAAATTCAATGAAAAGGTATAAAGAATAATAAAACAATCTTCTCCCCATCTTAAGTTATAAAGTGTACTATTTTCTGGTTGATCTCCGATCCTTTCCCTCATAAAGTATACCACCATCTCGAATACAGTATTTATCTTTACAATCTACGCTCCTTTACTTTTATCACACATGTAGATACCCATAAACAGCAGTACTGCTTTTACATGTTTAAGAACATGTAATTAGTATTATATTAGTCCCTTTGGTACTTTCTGTTAACTAACATTTTTAGACTTGTCCATGGTGATGCAGGTAAATCTAGTTCATTTACTTTCACTGCCAGAGAGTATTCCATTGACTATTCCACAATTTGTGTGCTCCTTCTACTGTTAACTAGTATTGAATGTTACAGTAAGCATTCTCATAAATGTCTCCTGCATACAGTTATGAGTTTCCTTAGCATGGAATAGTTAAGTCATAGTTTTACCAGACATTGTCCAAAATGGTAGAATCAACTTGTTCTATGAGCAGAAGAAAATCTCCCCTTTTCTACAAAGTCAACAATATTCAATTGTTAGACATTTTAAAATTTTAACAACATTATGGACAGAAAATTTAACATCATCACATTTAGTGTTTAATGAGTCCACAACCTTCAAATTTCTTAAAAACTGTCCTGGCTATTTTTGGCCCTTTGTCCTTCATATAAGCTTTAAAATTAACTCTTTAGGTGTGATTAAAATTCTTACTGGGAAGTTATTGGAATTGCCTTGAGTTTGTTGATTTATTTGAGGAGAACTATCATCTTTATGACATTGAGCTTCCTTATCTACAAATATAGAATTCCAAAAAATATGAACTATTTTATAAATTTCATGTTTTCCTCACATTGAGGCTCCTCTAGTATCCTCTGCATCATTTCAATTTTAATATATGTGCTTCCAAAGCAAACACACCACCACTATTTTAGTATCATAACAATGTATATATACAGAAAGCCAACCAAAGCCAACCAAATCGAGTCAAATTACATCCTCAAACAATTATCCTTGTTATTTTTGTGAAACATAAAATTATCACAGAATCAGAAGCATGTTATTTAACATTTCTGAAAAATTGTTTCCTGATCTTGCTTATTCTCTGAGATAAATAATGCCTTTCTTTAGCCTTCCTTATAGACTCTATTTTCTGCTGCTTAAAACTTCTAATTCCAAGTTCAAATGAAATAAGCTGTGTTAAAAGTCATGAGATAATTATTTTAAGTTATACACACAAAATAAATCATGCTTTCTTCATTCAAATACGACTTTAGCATCCTTATTGTATTTGTTTTAATGCTATGAAGCAATTTTAAGACAAAGATTCAACCAGTCATTTAACAAAGCTACATTCAGAAAACTGGCATGCTTTAGGAAACATCTTCTAGAGGGCAAATATTATATTCATTGTTTTAGTCACTATCTAGAATAATGTGAATATTCTAGTCTGATTAATGATAACTGTGGTTAAAACAGTAATGCATATTCATAGCTGGGTGCTGAGAACCACCTTTCTGTCTATTTATGATTCATTAAATCATTCATGAAACAGAGAGTGAAAGCTTTCTATGTGAATGCAGTATACACAGTGCACATTATATTAGTTGACTAATTTGCATTTGCAAAATAATGAAGTCTTTTTTTCCCTAAGTAGATGTAATTTGCCACTCATTTAAATCTCTATAAAAATTCAATTTTGCTTCTTAAGGCAATTATCAATTTTTGTTGCATTTCTGCTATTTCTGATATCATACAATTATTTATGTTATCATATAATATGGTGTCTATATAAACGGCACATCAAGTCACAATGACTTGTGTTAACTATGTGTGACCTTGGACAAATTACTTGACCTCTAAGTTTAATTTCCTCACTTATAAAATGGAGAAGATAATTCTGAGCTACATTATAAGGTTGTTCTGAGAACGTAAGAGTTTAATCTACAGTTTATATTCAATTACCTATCATCATCATATTGTGTCCTACTTCCATGCCATTGAAATCTCAATTGCATCTTTCTAGAAGGCAGAAACCAATGCTTACCTTCTTCCAGAGAGTTGACAACATGCTGACAACATGCCTATGTACCTATGTGTAAGGCATTCAAAGTAATTAATACATTTTTTTGCATTAAAAATATTTCTGTCCTTTATATTCTAAGTTTTTAAAAACTCACCCCATTCTGTATCTTATTTCTCACATTAAATAATAAGCTATTTAATGGTAGGTGGCAGTTCAATGAATAAATGAATCGGCTGTACTAACTGTTAACTAGTAAATGAATACATATATGCTGACTATACATTTAAAATGAAAATTGCCGTTGAACCAATCCAAAACAAAATGTTAAAAGACATTTTCAGATGTAATTTTAAAAGGAAAACAAGTTTCTGTTTTCAGGCAACTACCTGAAAAATATATGTAATACTTTAAAAAAGTATTTAGTAGATAAAGACCCAACATCTATTTTAAAATTTTGGTCTTATTTTAATGGATGCAAAAATAATTTTCTAATAATCATATAGGAGGCCAATCTAACATCAAGCATTTAAACCTATGAATCTCATCTAAAATACTTAACCCCTTGATAAAGATTATGTAACTGGACATAGTTAGAAAATTATGGCATAAATTCTCCAGGAAGAATAGCTTATGAGTAGAAAATCAGTAACAGATAATTACAAATAATTGAAAATAAGACACTATGATAACAGTATACTATTTAATAGTGATACTATGTTTTTCTTTCTTAGATTTTTGTGTGCAGAAAAGTGTAGGCTTTTCCCCCTCTTCATTTTGCTGGTGAAAGAAACTCAGAAACCAAAGATAATAAAAACAATCAGTGTGTTTATAAATATTGCTTTTTTTAAACCAATTACCATGGGGAATAATGGTCCAGGAGAAATAACATTTAAATACTACCATAAAATAAAATAAAATTTGTTACAGATGCCATGAGTCAGAGAGAATGAGAACTAGATTCACAGCTTTGTAAAAAGAGTGGTTAAGAATCACGATGCCTTTCTCTTTCTCTCTCTCTCTCTCTCCCCCCCCCCCTTATTTAACCATTTCGCAGATGTGCTCCCATAGCTACTTACACATTTATGACTATTACAGGGCTTATTCTTTCATCTGTACATTTCATTGCTTGGCATAGAAAGATACTCAGCAAATTCACTGAATAAAAGAAAGAATTTTAGCTGTCTCTTTTGCTCTCTCTCCCCTTCAACCTACTACATACTGGCTTGCACTCGTATTACTAAACCAAGAAAGGTTTTCAGCAAATAACTACAAATCTACTAAACTCACCAACACTTTCGACATTTCTCTTGTTTCTTGCAATGATGACTACTCCCATACTCTTGAAACACTCCTCTCTTGGCTGCCATGACACCACCTTCTTCTCCCATCCCTGGGCTCCAGACCTCTTCTGGGTCCCTAGAGCATAGCCAGGTCTCCCATAAGATTGTCTTTGCACACACAGTTCCCTCTGCCTAGGACACTCCAGCACCCCACCATCCCCTCACCACAACTCCCACTGGGACTTTATCTGTTTATTTTTAACAGATCAGCGCTTCCCAAACCAGTGTACACATGACTTGCCTGGTGGTCTTATACTAAATGCAGGGTCTGATTCAGGAGGTCCAGGGTGATACCTGAGAATCTGCATCTCTAACAACCTCGCAAGTAATGTCCAGACAAACCATCCATGTGTGGACCACATTTTGAATCTCAAGGTTTTAGATCTTAGCTCAAGTGGTTTTTTAGGAATATTTTCTCTGATTTCACCTGACCCACACTCCTGATTTAGTCAAATGCCCCAAATTCACTCTTATTGTACCATGTAAATCTCCATGATGGCTTCTGCTTACTGTTTATGCTTCCTTCCCTGACCCCTGCTTCTACTTAGCGCCTGGCATGTTCATTTTTGAGAAATGAATGAACAATGTCTGCTGAGTCAGCCCCCAAATTAGGTCGAATCACTTCCTTTCATGATGACAGCAGAAGCTCCTGCAGAACCCGAGCTCATCTGTGGCTAGTACTCCGGGAGGTTTCCTATTCCTGCCAAGATTCACTCATCTGGGGGCTGTAGAAATATGGTCAGAGAGAAATTGATTCCATATGTGGCTTTCCAACTCTAGCAAGCTAGTTGGCCACAGTCTCCTTGGACAGCCCCTGGTACTCCAGGTCCTCATATGCCAGGTATACAAGGAGAGGAATAAACAAAGCAAATCCTGGTTATTGGAGTGGTATCCAAATCTCCCAACCTAGTGTGAGAAATGACACCAGGAAGGATGGAGGTGGGTTAAAGACAAAGACTTCTAATATTTTGATATTTTTCTATTCAAAACTCATTGCCAAAATTCTCATAAAATACACACATTTATGTTTAGGAAAATAATTTTGACTAAAATACTGTATGAAAAATATGTAAGTTAAAGGCTAGATACAAGAGCTAAACATTTGTAAGAAAAAAGTTGTGATGGGGAATATAAGAAATATATTAACACTTTGTAATCGGGCATTTTCCCGCCAAATCGCGTGCTTCACTGTGTAGTAGCGTTCGAAACACTTTCCTTTGTGCAGGGGTACATTACAAAACTTGCACATGTACCGCGTTTCACTGCATAGTTTATGAGCGGCACACACATGACAACGACGTAAAACATTTTTATTTTTGCTGGTTCCAACTAGAGGTTCCAATGTATGTTTCCTCATGTCCACTGACAGTCTCCCTGGTGGATCCAATTTTACTCGTTTCCCGCAAAAAATGTGTTAATTGCAAAATCCACATGACAGACAGAAGCAATACCACCATTGCCAAGAAAACTGCCTGGGAAGAGTGCCAAAACAAAAACTAAAAATAAACAGATAAAACACAGTTCGAGATATAAACTCCATAAATATCATTTTCCTTGACTAATCCTATCTAATAAAAGAGTAACATAAAAATTAGGCGTCACACTGTTACAAAGATGGCGGCCCCATAGCCACAAGATGGCGGCGCCTAGTCCGGCTCAGCTCCCCCACTGAAGTGGTCAGGCCTGTTAGCCAGGCAGGTGGCGGGGTAGGCAGAGGGCTTGAGGGGCAGACCAGGCAATCAGAGGGGGCAGGGGTGGAGCCGGTGATCGGAGGGGTATGAGGGTGCCCTACCCAGGCATGAGGCCTGGGCCACAGGCCTCAGTCCTGGGCAGGGGCAAGGCTAGAGATCACAGGGGACTGGGCTCCACAGAGCCAGTGATCGCAGTGGTCTGGACATGTGAGCCAGCAAAGCAGGGGTTTGGGGGTCCCCTGCTCAGGCCTGCAGCCTTGGCCAGAGGCTGCAGTGAGGCAGGGGCAGAGCTGGCGATCTCAGGTCAGGGGCAGAGCTGGCAATGGGAGGGGTCTGGGCACAGGCGGAGCCGGCAATGCAGGGATCTGGGGGTCCTCAGCCCAGGCCTGTAGCCTTGGCCATAGGCTGCAGTGGGGCAAGGGTGGAGCTGGTAATGGCAGGGGCCTGGGAGTCTCCTGCCCAGGACTGTAGCCTTGGCCAGAGGCTGCCAGTGGGGCAAGGGCAGAGCCGGCGATGGCAGGAGGCAGGATCAGAGCTGGTGATCGCAGATGCCTGGGCTCCATGAAGTCAGCTATCGGAGGTGCTTGAGGGTCTTCAGCCCAGGCCTGCAGCCTCAGGCAGAGACTGCAGGCCTGGGCAGGGGCAGAACCAGTGATCACAGGGGTCTGGGGGTCCTGTGCCCAGGCCTGCAGCCTTGGCCAGAGGTTACAGACCTGGGCAGGGGTGGAGTTGGGATTGGAGGGGCAGGGGTGGAGCCAGTAATCGGAGTGAACTACAGAGAAAAGATCTTTTCTTACTGCTCATTGGCTAAGCTCCCTGTATGCCACTGGTAATATTCTTAGTAACTTGGGTAATAAGAATCCAAAAAGGCGATCTAAAGTTTTTCCACCACAGTCCTGGAGAAAAAAATGAAGGTCCACTGCTGGAAAGCTAAGAAATGTCATATCCTGCCCTAGGCGGTTTGGCTCAGTGCATAATGCCTCAGCCTGCTGACTGCAGGGTCTGGGTTCAATTCTGACCAAGGGCATGTACTTAGGTTGCAGGCTCCTCCCTGGCCAGGGCCCAGGTCAGGGCATATGCAGGAAACAACCAATCAAAGTGTTCCTCTCACTTTGATGTTTCTCTCTGTTTTTCCCTTTTCTTCCATATTCTCTAAAAATCAATAGAAACATATCCTCAGGTGGGGATAAAAAAAAAAAGAAAGAAAGAAAGAAATGTCATATCCTATGAAAGACACATCTTGAAAATGCCTGAAGAAAGTTGTCATTTCTTCATGGTGAAGGGACTGGAGTCCGTGTTGATGAAAACACCTTGGTGGTTGTGGTGACTGGCAGTGGCTGCAGTAGCGGGGTGATGGAGCTGGTGGCTTCCCCTGATTAGCCTGGTCGCCTCCCACAAAGACTGCAGCTTAAGCCCACTCCCCAAGGGGAGCGGGGAGTGGGCCTAAGTCGTCAGTAGGACACCCGCTGAGGGCTCCCAGTATGTGAGAGGTGGCAGGCTGCGCTGAGGAACCCCCAAACCCCCGGCCCCTATCCCCTGTGCACGAATTAATTTGTGCACCAGGCCCCTAGTAAATACATAAAAATAGTCACAGCACATATTAGCAGAAATAAAAAAAGAACTTAACACTTGATTAAAATATTAGTATTATCTTGGAGAAAACTGCTCTCTAAAGAAAAAGTTTTAAGTATACTTATGGGGACAGGTCATTTATTCTGAAGTTAAATTTTCTCTCTCGATTGTATTTGGCAAATCTATCAGTATACTCAAGTAAAAAATGGTAACATTTATATTTTTTACACATAATCTTATTTGCTTGAAATTCTTCATGTCATTTAATGATATATCAGAAAGAGATGGTTTTATCTAGAGGTAGGAGAGAGGATATTGACCCTCTGATACTTCAGTCCCCAAAATATGAAGTAGCCATAGTTGTATGGCATTTATAATTCATAGAACACTTACGTTTTATAGATAATTTTAAAAAGGACAACATAATTTTTTAAATAGTGTTAATGTAATGAATTTTTTTTAGAAACTTTATTATGTACTGAATTGTACAAAAAGTACACAGAATCTTCTAAAAGTAAAAATCTGGGGAGTACATTTCTTAGTTAAATTCAATTTTTCAACTGATTTTCCAAAGCACACAATTGCCTTCATTTTATTTTAATAATATATTTCTAGTTCTATTTAAAATGAATAATTCTTTTTAAGTTATTTATATTCTGAAATTTCATTAAATTATTATCATTCCCAACATGCATATTTCTGAATCTAGAATAATATTTACTCATTCAGCATGGTACACTGTCTAATGCCAGATGTCAATTAAAATAAATTTATTTTACATAATGTCAACCTCAGAGAATAAGTGCACAGATTCATTTTACTGAACATGAAGCTTCATACAGAAGAACTGTCCAAGCGAACTATGACAATTCTTTGAAGATTCCACTTATGGTGACAAGGTGGAACACAGCTCTACTTCATAATCACTCCCAAAGAAGAGATGGGACTGAGTCTGCGGGGCCATGAACATGGGAGGACTGGATCCCCTGGAACTGTGGGTACTCGTGATTTGAGGAATATCAAGAGAGAAAGAAAGGTTGGAGGAGATAGCCTGGATTTTGCAAATAGGCACAGAGCCATAATACTGTCTCAGATCACCAGAAAAAAAGCCCTAAATGCGATGGGTTTGGCTATGTTTTTGAACCTTGCCCACAAGATTTCTAGCCCATTATATTGAGACTATTTACCAACACCCTCTCCCCACACACAGAAACCCAAACATAGCTCTGTTTAAAATAAAAGCCAATGGAAAATAGAACTCACTTTGTAAAAATTACACTGTAACCAAATCTGATAAAAATTTATGTTATCATCTATACCACAAAGGAAATAACGCCTGCACAAACCAGAACTAATAGCAATAACACCACCAAAGAAAACGTTTAAGCCCACATAATTCTTGCTAAAAAGAATGTCATTTCTTAAAAAACAACAAACAGCCCTGGCTTGGTTGGAGTGTTGTCCCATACACCAAAAAGTTGTGGGTTCGATCCCCAGTCGGGCATACAGGATGCTGGGGGGCGATTGCTGTTTCTCACATCAATGTATCTTGCTCTCTATCTCTCCTCCCTCCCTCTTGAAAATCAATGGAACATATCTTTGGGTGAGGATTAAAAACAACAACAACACACAAACAACAAATGAAAATTAGTGAGAGAGTGAGTTTGGAGGTCTACGGGGAGCAGTGAAAGAAAAGTAATGACAAAGTCCTGTCAAGGTGGTAAAACCATTATATCATTAAGAACAGATTTATACGCTTTCACTAGACTTTTAGCTTCATCCATACAAAGACTGTTTCTGATTGGCCCCATGATGTCCCCAATACCCCAAAACTGTTTCTGATTGGTTCCCAGGATGCCCCCAAACACCCAGCACAGTACCTGGCACATATTAGCATAGCAAGGTAGAAATAATTGTTAAGTAAATGAATGAAGCCATACCAGTTGTCAATAATAAAACAAAATGTAATGTCCTGAGCAGCAGGGAGAGCAAGGTGCTTGGCTGAGCTGGCAAGGGAACAGCCTGGAATCCTTAAGGATATCTCTAACAGGAGCCCAGAAACTAAATGTCTCACTGAGCTACGTGGATTGCAAAGCCTGGCTTCGCCATTGGATACCGCTGGGCAAGGCAGACCTCTCATTTATCAATAGGAAAATTAATACTAAATACCTCATAGAATTGTGGGGATGATTTTATGAGACAGAATATATAAACAATTTAGCTCAG
>PVJC01030614.1:0-21098 GCA_004026665.1 Murina feae
ACCCTAAAGACTCCATCAAAAAATTATTAGACTTAATAAATGAATTCGGCAATGTAGCAGGATACAAAATTAACGCCAAGAAATCTATGGCATTTTTGTACACCAATAATGAATGTACAGAAAGAGAGACTAAAAAAACAATCTCATTTACCATCACACCAAAAAAACTAAGATACCTAGGAATAAATTTAACTAAAGAAGTAAAAGACCTCTACTCAGAAAACTTCAGGACGTTGAAAAAAGAGATAGAGGAAGACATAAACAGATGGAAGAACATACCATGTTCATGGATTGGTAGAATCAATATCATTAAAATGTCAATACTACTCAAAGCAATCTATAAATTCAATGCAATCCCCATTAAGATACCAACGACATATTTTACAGACCTAGAATGAACTCTCCAAAAATTCATCTGGAATAAAAAAAGACCCCGAATAGCTGCAGCGATCCTGAGAAAGAAGAACAAAGTAGGAGGGATCTCAATACCAGATATCAAGCTGTATTATAAAGCCACTGTTCTCAAAACTGCCTGATACTGGCACAAGAATAGACATATAGATCAATGGAATAGAATAGAGGACCCAGAAATCGACCCGAACCAATATGCTCAATTAATATTTGACAAAGGAGGCAAGAACATACAATGGAATCAAGACAGTTTCTTCAATAAATGGTGCTGGGAAAATTGGACAGATATATGCAAAAAAATAAAACTAGACCACCAACTTATATACAAAAATAAACTCAAAATGGATAAAGGACTTAAACGTAAAACGGGAAATCATAAAATACTAGAGGAATACAAAGGCAACAAAATCTCAGACGTATGCCAAAGCAGTTTCTTCACCAACACAGCCCCTAGGGCATTGGAAACTAAGGAAAAAATAAACAAATGGGACTTTATCAAAATAAAAAGCTTCTGCACAGCAAAAACAACCATCAGCAAAACAACAAGAAAACCCACTACATGGGAGAACATATTTGCCAATGTTAGCACTGATAAAGGTTTAATCTCCAACATTTATAGGGAACTCATACAAGTTAACAAAAAGAAGACAAACAATCCAATAAAAAAAAAATGGGCAAAGGACCTAAACAGACACTTTTCAAAAGAGGACATTCAGAAAGCCAAGAAACATATGAAAACATGCTCAAAGTCACTAATCATCCGAGAGATGCAAGTCAAAACAACAATGAGGTACCATCTTACACCTGTCATAATGGCTATCATCAACAAATCAACAAACGACAAGTGCTGGAGAGGATGCGGAGAAAAAGGAACACTTGTGCACTGTTGGTGGGAATGCAGACTGGTGCAGCCACTGTGGAGAACAGTATGGAGTTTCCTCAAAAAATTAAACATGGATCTCCCTTTTGACTCTGTGATCCCACTTCTGGGAATATATCCTAAGAAACCAGAAACGCCAATCAGAAAGGACATATGCATCCCTATGTTCATAGCAGCACAATTTACCATAGCAAAAATTTGGAAACAGCCTAAGTGTCCATCAGCAGATGAATGGATTAGAAAGCTGTGGTACATCTACACAATGGAATACTATGCTGCTATAAAAAGGAAGGAGTTCTTAGCATTTGCAGGCGTATGGATGGAGCTCGAGAATATAATGCTAAGTGAAATAAGTCAGTCAATGAAAGAAAAATACCACATGTCCTCACTCATCTATGGATAATAATCACCATTATAAACTGTTGAACAAAAATAGAGCAACATCAAACAGACTGTCAAATTACAGCAACAAGGACAGGGACGATGGGGCGGGGGGAGGTAACAGATCAGACATGGGACTTTTGTGTGTGCATTTAAGCATAACCAATGGACACCAAACACTGGGGGGTAGGGGAGGCGGGGGGAAGGGCAGGGGGAAAAAGAGATATATGTACTAATCTTTGTAAAGCTTTATGTAATAATAATGTTTAAAAAATTAAAAAAAGAGAGATCCATAAAAATACATCTATATATATTTTGATATATAACCATGGAGGTCCCTGTAAATGTTATTTTTAAAGAAATAATTTGTTATGTAATTTTAAAAAATCAAAAAAAAACAACAACAAAAAAAGAACAACCTGGGACCCTTGAGTCTGCAGGCCAGTGCTCTATCCACTGAGCCAAACCAGTTAGGGTGTGCATTATTTTTTTATATCTGAGTAGATTCCACGGTAAAGATGTACACAGTTTGTTTAACCATTAAACTATTGAAAGATTTAAAAAAAAGTAAAAATCACCCTGTCAAATCAATTTCCAACATATATATATATATATTATACATATATATATTTTATATATATATATATTATACATATATATATTATATATATATATATATATATATATATATATATATAATATATATATATATACATATGCAGTGGAGCCTCAATAGTGGAGTGTTTCAGAGGAAGGGCTACACATCTGGGTTGGAATCATGACATTTTATTTAAACTTTCTATGCATTGCTTGTATCATCTATACATTGATTGATAATGTTAAATGCACAGGTTTCTGTAAGGATGAAATTAGGCAATGTAAGAAAGGGTGGAGAACTGTGGTTGACAAATTTAAAGCACTCAGTAGATATCAACTATTAGTATTGGATTTGCCATTGAATATTTAGTCATGGTGGCCTTTTATGCTTATACTAGAGGCCTGGTGCATGAAATTCATGCAGGATAGGTGTTTCACAGCCTGGCCTGCACACTCTCCAATCTGGGAGCCCACATGCAATCTAGGACCACTGGCTCTAACCACCCACCTTCCTGCTTGCCTGATCGCCCCTAACTACTCTGACTGCCTGCTTGATGTCCCTAATTGCTCCCCTGCCTGCCTGATCACCCCTAACTGCCTCTTTCTGCCTGTCTGATGACCTCAACTGCTCCACTGCCTGGCTGATCACCCTAACTGCTCTCCTCTGCTGGCCTGATTGCCCTAACTGCTCTCCCTTGCTGGTCCAATCCCCTTGTTGTTCCCTGCTGGCCTGATCTCCATAACTACTCTCCCCTGACCCTCTCCCCCCCAAACTGCTCTCCCCTGCTGGCCTGATCTCCCTAATTGCCTAACTGCTTTCCCCTGCCAGCCTGATCCCCCTAATTGCTCTCCCCTGCTGGCCTGATTGCCCTAATTGCTCTCCCCTGCTGGCCTGATTTCCCTAACTGATCTCCCCTGCTGTCGTGATCACCCCTAACTGCCTCTGCCTTGGCCCCACAACCGTGGCTTTGTCCAGAAGACCTCTGGTCCAATTAGCATATTACCCTTTTATTAGTATAGATTTTACTCATACATAAAGTTTAGACTAACAATTTAAATTAGGAGATACAGACTGAGAATAGATTCTCCCACAATTTCTCCTTAGAGAAGCTAAACATTTTTACTTTTTAAAAATTGAATATATATGAGAGAATGGATGCTAACCGAGCACATGGCTGTAGTCATTTCATAACATATGTAAGTCAAACCTTTGTGCCATACATCTTAAACTTATACAGTAATGTGTGTCAATTGTACCTCTATAAAACTGACAAAAGCAATGAAATATACAGAAAAAGTAAGAGATAAATTAAATTAAGGGAGATGAAACATTATAGGGCAGAAAACTTTAATACTGCAATGAAAATATTAGGAGTGGAGGGAAGATGGGGATCATATAAAGAGCAACTTCACTATGGCTCAGAGTTGACTTGTGTCTCCATCCTGTTTCTAAATCTATTGTAGAGCAAATGTAATCTCAGCTGAAGTCTCAAAAGGGGAGGGACTATAAGTGGAAAAGTATAAAGAAAAGAATATTCATGAGTTTTTCCAGAGGAATTGCTACAAGAAAATTTGTCATAAAATAGCTTAAATTACAAATAAAAGTCTTGAAAATATATGTCCTTCCCCAAGCAGATATGATGATTCTGAACTTCTTACCCAGTCAATCAATGAAAGGAAAACATAAGAGTTGCCAGTGTGGCCATCTGTGCTTGTGCAGATTTCTGCTCAGTGTCTATATTTCTGACTGCATATGCCTTCATACACAGAGAATATTTTCTATAGTTTATTTTATAAGTATTTACAAAAGCCATATACATGCTAATTATACAGATAATTAATTTATGAATCAACATTCATGTAGCAAAAATTTAAAAATATATAAGCCAAACTATGATTAACATAAAATTTAACTAGATTATTTAAATACTAGAGGCCCAGTGCACAAAAATGTGTGCACTTGGTGGGGGGGGGGGGGTTCCTCAGGCTAGCCTGTGTCCTCTCGAAGTCTGAGACCCCTCAGGGGATGTCCATCTGCTGGCTTACACCCTCCCCGGGGGATCAGGACTAAGCTAGCAGTCAGACATCCCTCTGGCATCCTGGAAAATAGTACTTACAATAGAGAGAATTATGAATCAATATAAACAGACTCAGAAGTGACAGAAATGATAGAATAGGCAAATAAGAATATTAAAATCCTTACTATAACTATATTTTATATGTTTAAAGGACAGCATGAACATGTTTGAAAAATACAGTGTCTGAGATAAGTACACAAAATGTAGTTAATAACATGTTTAGAAAAAATGATAAATGGATTGTGAAGATTACTAAAAAATAAAAGATTAGGAAACTTGAAAATACACAAGTATATATATCCAAATTTAACATGGAAAAAGAAACTGAAAAAAATCTACACAAACAAAACCAAGGAACAGAGCTTCAGTGGAGTAATGTGGCTGTTAGTTTAATGCATATGAAATTGTAATGAATATGAGGAGAAAGTAGGGCAAATATTTGAGCAAATAAATGTCTAAAAAGTTTTCAATTATTAAGAAAATTGTAAGCCATTGATTTAGAAGCTCAACAAATGATAAGTGCAAAAACATGAAAAAAAGAAATGAAACATTATAATCAAATTGTTTGTGGTCATACAATGGGTAAAAAGACATGTCATGTACAGAGGGGCAAATATATAAAAGACAGAGGAGCAAAGATATGAAAGATATTTTGATTTTGTAAAATATGCAAACTAGAATATAGTAACAAAACTATTTTAATTAGTAAAAGGAAAATATCTTGCATACACATTCTATAACAAATGAAAATATACTCTAGGATGAACACAAAATAACTTTTTCAGACTCACAAAGCAGAACAAATTGATGATCAGAAAACATGCCTTACATAAATATTAAAGAAAGTCCTTTAGGCAGAAGTGAAGAGATATCATTCAGAAATGTCTAAATACACAAATATAGCACATTGAAAGTAGCAAATATGTGAGCAAATAGGAAACATCATAATTATTTATCTCTTACAACATTTTAAATGGATATAGTTTAAAATAAAAATAGTAATGTATGTATGGGTTTCAATGTATGAAAAATTAAAAATATATGACAATAAAAAACACCAAAGAAGGGAGAGGGAAACTTGAAAATTACTTTTGTAAGATGCTGGAGGCTAAGATCAACAAGTAGTGAGCATGATTATGCAAGAAGTCCTTTAGAAGGCTAATGGACTTTGATATTCAGCAGGGCTGAAAATTAGCATAATATTGCTATTGGTCAAATGGCTGAAGGCAATCCCCTAACCTGATAATCCTTTTACTATTTACCAAACTTTACCATTGATACGTCTGTTTGCTTTGCTAAAGGGCAAATGTGTATTCTAGTAAATAAAAGCAAAGGGAACCCCTGGCAGTGGACAAGGAGACATCTGATTGGTGGTGTTGCTATTATATTGGTCAAGGGCAAAACAGTTCATCCTAGCTTGATGCCTGTGTGTGTTGGTGGCCAGAGCTGTTTCATGCCTGGGGCACATAAAAAAATTAAGAATCAGACTGAGAAGGCTTTCAATCAAAAGTGAAGTTATCTTCTCTAAACTGTATGAAGTTAAGGGTGTTGGTGGTGCAAGCCCTTGGAGCAGCATGAATATACAATGGACCCTCCCATGATAGTTCACTCCACTCAGAAGAGCAGGGTTGTAGTAGCTGAAATCAGTTTCTCTCTCACTAGTCACTGTGTTCTCATGTGGGTGAATGAATTTTGGAAAAACTATTATATAATTATCCAGTGACTGGCACATACTGTAGTAAGTACAAGAAAATGTGACACATACATAAAACAAAACATTTACCTGCAAACAGAAGGAAATCTACTTTTTGGAATAACATGGATGGACATGAGAATATTATGCTAATTGAAATAAACCAAACACAGAAAGAAAAATGTTATACTCACTGTGGTCACAAATAGTGACACGAGGTGCTAATCTATAATAATCTATAATAATAAAAGTGTAACATGCTAATTAGACCAAACATCCTTCTGGACGACCTTCCGGACGATGGGGCTGCAGGGGAAGCCCAGGTCCCAGGTGCCTGCTGGCAGCCAGAGGGAAGCCCAGGTCTCAGGTGCCAGAGGGAAGCCAGTGCCTGCAGCTGGGGGAAGGAAGGCCTACTCTTGCATGAACTTCGTGTGCTGGGCCTCTAGTCAAATATAAATATATTAATACTAGAGGCAGAGTCTATTGAGGGCAGAGGAGTAAATGATTATTGTGAGAAATGCTGGGCAAAGTTAACTGAGACTGGAAGGCACAACACAGTGTTCCATTTTGGATTTGTTAAATGTCATCTGCCTTTACATGCCAAAGTGTGTAAACTGGAGGGTCAAAAGGCAATTTAGGAGAGAGCACACAGGACATGTAACTGGGCACTGTACCAACTTTTCTTCACTCTCACATTCTTGCCTCAGCATCAGAGCTTTGGGATTCTGCGCTGTTCCCTTCCTATATCTATTGTTCCAAAGTTCTCTCTCTGCTCTGGCAGCCCCCTGTGGAATGGAGATTGGCCTTTAGTTTTGACTGATTATTTTTCAGGAAGAGAAGCCCTGTTTTCATGTCTTTTGTTGACTAACACTTTCAATCTCATGAAAGTTGTAATACACTGTAATGTGTAGATTTTAGCTGCCAATATTTACAACCATTGCATAGCTGAGATTTTCTTTCCAGCCACCTGCTAAAAGAGAATTAGCTTTCCTTTCAAATATGATTAAAGACAATATTTTGGTTACTACTCTAGTGATTTTATGTAAAATGCATAGACTAGACTTCCTTTTAGTACAGAATATTTCACATTTACAATGGGATTGTCTAGATGATTTCATAGCCTTTTGAGTCACTATATGGCTCTATTATGACCTGCTTTCTTCCATAATCATTGTCCCAGAAGGTTATAAATCAACACTGTATGTTTTTTATTTAAAAATATTGAGAGACTGAAAAATAATGTGTGTTGGCATATAATAGTTGCAAAAACTGTGAATGAGAATCAAAAACATTTGGGGTGCCGTGCGTTCAATTGCATCCTTCCCCAAAGATACGTTGAAGTTTTAACTCCCCAGACCTCAGAAATTGAACTTCCTTGGAAATATGGGGAATTGCAGATGTCATTAGTTAAGACAAGGTTATCCAGGAACAAGGTGTGTGTCCTTAGTTTAATATGACTCTTGTCTTTATAAGAAGAGACAAAGAGGGAGAAGACGGCTTTGTAACAACAGAGACAAAGATTGCAGTGATTCATTTTCAAACCAAGAAATGTGAGGATTGCCAGTAAATGTCAGAAACTAGGAAGAGGCAAAGATGAATTGTACTCTAGAGCTGTCACAAAGAGCAAGGCTCTGCTGTTGCTTCTTAGCCACCAGTTACTAGTATAGTCCTTTGTTTTGGGATGGCTAAGAAATAAATTCAATGGGATATCTGACATATGCTTCATAGATCAATTTATTGCACATGGAAAGTTTTTTTTAATTTTATGAAACTTCAACATACAGAGTAAAACAGAAAACAATAAAATAGTCCAGAGAATATCATTACTACTGTGTTACAACTATTGATCGTTGATCTCAGGTGTGTGTTGTTCATGTAATACTATTTGATTGACTTTTTTTAAAGCTGGAATTTGAACACACAAAAATTATTTGTGGGCCAGCTTGTTTTTAAATTCCAATCTAATGCCTGAGAGAATACAAATACTCTCTACTATTTGATAAAATATGCTTTCTGAAGCACTTTGGATGTATTTATTGTAAGAAGGTTAATATGTTGCTAGATGTGTCAAAGGGTTTTTGAGTAAGAAAAATCATCATGAGGAGAGAGCAAAGAAGACTTCTCACCAAGCCTGTAGATAAAAGAGAAAACAATCCTGTCATTAAACTACAAAGTCATTGCAAATATCATTATGCTTTTCTGATCTTGAGTTATATCCATATCTATTGCTTTATATTTGAACAAGTGTTGTCAATTGCCCTTTTGTTATCCCCTGCTTGGCCTCTACCAAATGATAGCCAGGCTACTCTGGGCCCTGAATTCTGCTGTCCTCAAAAGTGGAACCTACCCCTTCTGTGAGCCCACCCTGAGAATAGGCTGACCAGTGCGGATACTTTTCCCTACTGGTCATTTCCTCATGCTGGCTCACCTTCCCCTTAAAGGTTATAATCTTTACTGACCTATTTCTACCCTGTACGAAGAAAAAAGCCCTTTTCTGTTCAATATTTTGACACTTGCATATTTCTGAGATCTGAGCATTCTCCCCAAGCCTGTCTAAATTTTGATAAGTTTTTACCTGACATAAAAAATGTTCTTTAACCCAAAACCATGCCTTGGTTAAAATTATTCACATAAAAAGCTTTATTAAAATTATTATAACGTAGTTATATCATCAGATTCCAATTTAGAATAAATTACTGTTATCTCTACTATGTCTTTCTTAGTTCTAGCTCTTATTTTCCATCTTAAATTACTGTGCTCGTTTCCCAGTGACCTTGTTTGTGGCCTCTCAATACTCCCCTCACCCTACTGGCCATACTGCAGCTTGTGCAATAGGCCTCAACAACACATCCAGTCACATCCCTGCTTTGTCAAATGATATCTTGACTGGTGATGGCTGGCTTTATACCCATCTTCATGACTAGACAATAAGCTGTCCACTGCAGAGACTCTGGTTTAAAGGAATTTGTGTTCCAGTGCTATCTCACTGCATGTTCACCAGGCAGTCCACAAATATCTGATGACTGATGAATACAAGTTTCAGCTGCATCCCTGTTTCCTAAAATAGTTGACTATAGTTCATCTATAGTAGCCTCTCTCAAATAATATTTTTAATATATCCTTCCTTGATCAATTATATTCAGCCATAAGTAATGCCTATGGAATAAGTTCAAACTCAGCTGTGCCAATAATTGGAATTCAATTTGAATAAATTATCACTGCCTTTAGCAATAACTGATATCTGTTGTAATTATTTTAACTCTGAATTGCAGAACTGCTTTATTTTGCAGTGTAATATTTAATATCTTGTGGAATTTGCAACAATGTTATTAGATATACAATTGACTTTAAAAAAATAAATTGGCAATATTTTCTCATCTTCTTGTTAAAATTCTCAGATCACGGGTCCCTATCCTAATTGTGCATCAGAATCCCAAGGCAGAGTTTCTCAAACTTTATTGTGTTATGAATTAAATAGGGACCTTATTAAAACACAGATTCCAATTGCATAGGTCTGGGTGGGGCTTTAGACTCTGTTTCTAACAAGTTCCCAAATGGAGTTTGTGTGCCTGCTTCAAAGACCACATTTTACTAATAGAAGGACATGTTTTAAACAATATGCAGCACAGATTTAATGCTGGGCATGGTGTAGTCACAATCATAAACAACTCTAATCATAGGCATTGATGGAATGTGTCTTTCGGTAGTCTCACCAATTATATGAAATGGGTGCATATTATAATACCTGTTTGTCCATGAAAAAATTGAAGTTTAAACCAAATTAGCAGCTGTTCAAGATCATGAACCTAGTGTTGTCAAAACAGGATACAGATAGAGGGTTCCCATAAAAAAGCCTACCTCTAATCACACCAGCATAGAATTTTAATTTTAGAAATATATAGATGAATAAATGCACTTTAGAAGAGCCACACCTAGTTCTATTGCTTACACTCACCTACTTTTAGTTTGATGGCTTCATTTTTTTATTCTTGTTTTAACTCTACAACTGAAATTTCTGGAGAAGAAAAAATGTGACTGGATGCAGCTTACCTCTGTCATTTGTCCTGTGATTACTACTTTCCTTCATTGGCATATGGATATGGATATGGATACGGATATGGATATGGATATGGATAAGGATATGGAGATGCATAACTGGGTGGATACTGTGGATATGGATAATACCCTCCCTGAAAAGATAAAATTGCAAAAAATGAGACAATGCCAGTATAGATATTTCATAATAATTTCCACTAAAAACTTAGTTTGTTAAAATTGGTAGGAACTCATGTTTTAAAGAATAGAAAAAAATTTTAAAAAATCTATAGTTATACTTTGTGTTAATAATTTTGTTGTTTTATAATACAAGTAGAACCACTCACAGAAGTTTTAATATTCCTTAAAATATTACTGAGCTCCTTATTTATCCATCCTTGAATTTTCCAGGGAGAAGGAATTTGCTAATTCAGGTTAGGTGGAATTGCTTTGTCTCAATCTCTACTTATAATGACTTTACTTTCTCTTCAAAGTCCTACTTTCTTTAATATTCACTCACATTAAATTCAATATCCTTCATCCCTCCTTCTTTATATTTTAATTTGGTGCCATGTTAAAATTCATCTATTTAAAATATTAGTAAAATATATTGAGAACTTATCATATAGATATGGGATGTGAAAATAATATGAAGTTTCAAGAATACATTTCATTAAAAAAAGAATATACTTCATTACAGAATATCAAAGAAATGAAATTTTCTATCTTATTTAATAATATCAATTTATCTTAACCTAGTGACTTCATCGTCCTCCACAAGAATCAAAAGGTGAAACCTTACCACATTACCTGTGTCATTAGCAACCTCTATGTTCCATTATGCATACATTATATTAAATAGTTATAGAATTTCAACTATTCTTTAGGCAACTAGTTAACAAACAATGATACTTGCATTCTGTAAAAAATAAATTGGCTTTTTATGGGTAACATTGTGAGTTTTTATCTAAATGCTACCAGTATATAACCTTTATGTCCTTTTCTAGCATATCAAAATAAATAAACTCAATGTATCCATTAGGTATTCACTATATGGATGTTTCAGAGATAAGGATTGATTTTTCTAAGAGAATAGTTACTTAGACAAGAGAATGAATTTTATTATACCAAATTATTTGGGAAATACTTACATTGAATCTGTTTCTATAGTGACGATGTTTCTGTTAAAATAAAGAACAAGTTAAAATTGTTATCCATATTTACCTATCAAGTTTCTAAGTATGTGATAATGTCTTACCTCTTCAGATGAAGAAGAATCAGCACTCTTAAAAAAAAAAGAGGGAAAAGAATTAACATCCCAATTGTATAATTCTAGATTGAGTGGCAAAATACACTTGGCTGCCACAGTTATAATTAAACAAAATGGAGGCAAAGCCTTAGGTAACTAACTGATGCACAAAGTTAGCTGTTTCATGTTAGTGATAGAATAAAGACTAGGCTTAGGCTATAATTAATTTGCTACATTCCAATATCAACTCTCTTGGATCCAAATTTCTCTTGTGTGATAAAAAGAAAATCTATTACTGTGACCAGGAGAGTGAAAATGAAAAGTTAAAATGTGGATTCGCTCAAGACCATGCATGTTCTAAGTTGCTGAAAAACTATGTACATTTACATATTGATTGTACAGGTACAGACTGGTGATAAGATTATGGTTTTCTCTGTTCTTGGATTTTTATTTTGTTTGCACTTGCACTTCTGTGTGTGCTGAATGTCTGTGTGCACTCCATATTTATTCTAAGTCCTTAATGTACTGATGTAGGTTAATTCAAGAAAAATTCCCATACAGAACCGTGTCCAGGCAATGCAACTATGGTCCACACACAAGAAATAAGGAACAATCTCTGAATAACTCCTGAGACATATTCTTCAAAACTTTCTGATATACTTACAATTATGGCAACCATGAGAGCCATGATAAAAGTGAAGACAAAGATCTTCATATTTTGGCCAAGTCCTGTGAAAGCACATGGGGTGGATCAGTAACACATGCATTTCTGCACTTGCAAATCATTTATAGATGAGAGTAGAATCCACAGCTTTGGGAAACAGATTAGACATAGAGAGAATTAAAACACATTGCCTGACATCATGGAACTTAAACACTAGTAGGGGACATTGATAAGTAAAGATTAGCGCTGTAGAACAGAAATAATATAAGGAGGCAAAATGGATATCTTAAACAGACTGAGAGAATGAGGGTGATATAAAAAATAAAGCAAAGTAAAACTTGTGATAGATTATATAGAATATGTAAAGATAAGTTTGGAAAAACAAAACTGAGAGAAAGGATAGCATATAGGAAATGAAATAGTTCACCAGGTAAGAAGAACAAAAATGTAGACTGGCCGACCATTTAGATTTTTGTGATATTATAGGGACCTTACATATTGACATATGTAGTAATAAGTAAGATAGAAGGTAGAATTCAAGCAACAAAGACAGGTTTTGTAATAGAGGTAGAAAAATCAGTTAGGTCTCATGCTTGAGAATAGTAGAGGTGGTGTAACCCTAGTAATAAAAATTTAATGATAATAGAGAAAAGTCAAATTACAAAAGTTTCAGGGAAAATAATTATAGACACACTGAGAAAATGGGTTAGTAAAAATTATTTAATTTCCAAATAGTGTTATTCAATTAAATAACCTAATTGGGGAATTTTATATATGATTTTATAATTCAGTATATACAAGTGAACTCAATTCTGTTGGTGTCATATAAGAAATAAATGAGGTTGCCCTAACTGGTTTCGTTCAGTGGATAGAGTGTCGGCCTGTGGACTGAAGGGTCCCAGGTTCGATTCCAGTCAAGTGCATGTACCTTGGTTGTGGGCACATCCCCAGTAGGAGGTGTGCAGGAGGCAGCTGATCAATGTTTCTCTCTCATCGACGTTTCTAACTCTCTATCCCTCTCCCTTTCTCTCTGCAAAAAAACCAATAAAATATATATAAAAAAAGAAATGAGGTTATTTATTTCTCAGTTATAGACTTCTAAATAAAAACTTATTGCAAACTTTAAGGTAAATAGTGAGTAAAAGTTTTTCCCTCTGATCAATTTTGGCCCTCAGTTTTGGTAGAATAATAGAGTAATATTTTTTGTTCTGATTATAGAAGAAACATTTCTTCTGCCTAATAACTCTAAATCTCTAACATATGAAGCACATATTGTAATTGATGGTATTTCCCTTGTTCTTTATCTGCTAATTTTGTCTCATTGTTTTAAACTCATGACTGTGTCATTGGAAAAAAAGCAAATTGTATATTTCTTAATGAAGTTTTTTAAATCATGTACTACCTACCAATTAGGCATGTGATGATACCAAAAAGGATGCAGCTTTTAGTGTTGTTCATACCTCAAACTTTATTGAAAGTAGAGGATTAAGGGGAATTCAAAGAAATTGGCCTTTGATAGATAGATAGATAGATAGATAGATAGATAGATAGATATCCAGATGGGTAACTAAGATATTTGAAAGAATATTATCTAAAGAACACAGTGATAAATGTCTGCTATTGCATAAAATCTTTTTCAACCAAATCACTAATGAATTAATAATATATTACATAAAATTAATTAATAAAACAAAACGCCCATTATTCAGTGCTAATTATGCAGAAAATTAGAACCTATTTTTATGATAAAAAGAATAATGAAAATTTAATAGAAATGAATTATTGATGGTGATACAGTAACTATGGTAAAATTTGAAATAATACACACGTGCAAAAATAGAGCTTATGCTACTCAAGAGGTCATTTTCTTATAAAAGATGACCTTGACCTTTAAGTTAAAGGTAAAACTACACATTAACAAAGTGAGTTAAGAAAATAAAAAGACATCTAGGATGTTCCCTCTATGAAGAACATGAGTACATCTCCCCCTTATGCCACATTTCCTTGGTATGTATAATCCTTTGTTTGGTACAATGCTTGCTGTAAATTTAGGGGCATTGTGATTCTGTCCCCATCTTCAAATCCTGATATAGAATCATCGCCTCTATAAATTCTTTCTTTATGAGAAATTATCAATAAATAATGTACAATTTACAAATGGTTTGCAACTTACTGTAATAAACAAAAATCAGAATAAGACATCATATTAGATTTTTCATGAATATATTACCTTTTGCCCAAGATGAGAGTTCAAGAAGCTGAAATTGCAAAGTCCTGAAAGACACTGTGCTTTTTTAGAGAACTGATGTATTTAAATACCCTTATGAGATCATATTATAGAGCAAACTAATGCCCAAATTTGTCCCCACAGATACTAACAATAGACTTAAATTTTACAATAGAACATTGTGTAGCAGAGTAACCAGGAAATATTTGTGCCCATCATGTGTTAATCTCAGTATTTGTCTAGGCAATAATAAGCCTCAGAGATATACATGCTACAGTAAAGTAAGCATGGAAATGAAGTGAAATGGTAAAAGTATTTCTTCAGTACACCATCTTTCCTATTTGAACAAACACATGTCAAAGACGGAAAAACTCCATGTCCAAAATGATACTACTTTATCTAAATTTTACTGATTTTCTAATATATGGTGGGAACTCATAATAAAATTGGAGTCATCATTTATTTAAGTTATTACAATGTACCTTTTTCTATGGACTTTGAAATATTTTAAATCTTAAGGTATATTTAAAAGTGTTTCAAAATGCACTAATCCAGGGAGTATTAGATAATAAAACAATTCTTAGTATTAAAGTCCAATGACCACAGAAGCTCAGTTCTCTATGTCTCACATAATAACTGGATGCTTATGTTTGGGTATTGAATTTCTTCTTTTCAGTCCTTAGGGTCCCATGAACCCTGTTTTAATGTAATTCCACTAGATAGAAGGAAACATTAATTTTCACTAAGTCCCCAGGAAAATTTGTGTAAAAATTCAGGTCTTTGCCACTGGTTGAATAATGAAATGTACATTAAATACACAAAAAGTCATTTTTAAGTTTTAGGTATATTTGGTGTCCTTGTCCATCATTACTCAAAATGTGGTTCATGTGACCACCACAGTTAGCGCCACCTGGGAGCTCGATGTGAAGGAAATGCAAACTCACAGGCCCTCTTCCAGGCATGTTGAATCAGAACCCAGGAGGTGCAGTAGCAATCTCTTATTATCTATTTCTCCAGATGATTCTTTGTTTAACATAAAATTTAAAAACCACATAATCGACTCATTATGCATCTGTAAACTGGACCCTATAAATAGAATTTAAGTTTTTATTTTTTATCAGGCAGCTTGGGGAAATATTTCTTAGGCGAATCTTCTATGCTATGTTCAAACAACCACATTAGATATTGTTATTTTTTTGTGGTAAACAAAATATTATTAATGATTTATTAAGGCAATAAAGCTCAATTCAATTAAAATAATAATTATTCTTTTTTATTGATATCTACACCTTGTAGTCAATGTTCAATGCAAAACAAATCCATTGAGTGTATTCTCAATGGATAAAAGTTATGCAAGGTTCAAGAGTGTAAAAATCAATATGATTTTAAAAATACATCCTGCTTTATTTATTTAAGGAATGTCAAATAATTTTCTTCCTTCTTTTTTCTTTTTTTTTTCACTCTTTCTTACTTATCTCACCTCCTTTCTTCCTTCATTTATTTTTGCAGTAATTTTTCTTGCGCCATGTTACTAGTAGATCTATGATATTCACTACTTCTGAAGAAAGTGTAAAATAGTGATCCAAAGGCACTATTGGATCCAAACTGAAACTGCAACAGCGGTTAAATAAGTAAACATCATGGGGAAAATGCCAGGAAATAAAAATTGACAGATGCTAAAACACAAAATTAAAACCTACAATTAACTCACCTATATTTTAGCTAGATAAACCAAAATATGGGCATTATTTCACACCTCATTTTCTGTTTCAACACAATAGCAAGTGTGAGGGTACTGTGTGATAGAAGGACACAAGAACAGTGGACTTTAAACATAGGACTAACCTTGTGTGTTACTTACAGGGATTCATCCTTCCTGAACAATAGATCATTTTAGAATATTGATGGACCAGAACTTGTCCTGTTTTTTTATAGTTAAGTAAAACTGGTATCATATAAGCTCCAACTAAACACCATACAGTTTGAAAATGTCAGTGTCTTTCATACAAGGGAAAAAGCAATAACGAGTGACTGCTATGTCATAAGTGTGGCATTTAATTGGTGGCAAAAAGATGCAATCTCTAAATGGGTATTTATGATGATATTTATGCTGGATCTCCCTTCTCCTCTTCCCCTCCTCTTTTTTTCTTCCTCCTTCTCCTCCACCCCTTCTCCTCTTTCTCCTCTCCCTCTTTTTACTTTTCCTACAATGAAAAGTATACTATACAGTCTATGACAAAATCCGTGATGTTTATTTAACTAGAAAAAGCAGTTCGTGTTATATTCGTGACGATGGCAACAGAAAGTAACCACAGCCCTTTCTAATTGGACCTATAGATTGGGATTGTTTCATCATTTGTCTTCATGGCTTCTGCCTTGTTCAATATGAACATGGTTCAAGAGTAAATAGTAGCTGAATAGTTGAAACGGACTATAGACATTGACTTAAGTTTTCTAAGCAATATAAAACATAAGCAACAATTAGAAGTGTTCCCCTCCCTAAAACATCTAGCATGATATAAATGCAAGTGATATTATAAAGGAAAATGATTAATTATGCACATATTTTATTTACTTGCTTTAAAGGGGCATTTACCTGTGCCTAAGTCCTGAATGTATCTATTACAAGCAGTGAACCCCCCAAAAAAAGAAAATTGTAAAACTGAGCAGTGTCAAACACAATCAACCAATTACACTTGTGAACATCAGTCACTAGAGAAACAAAAAAAATTTGAAAATTGCTTTGGTAAATAGGTACGTACTTAGTACTTTGGAAGCCTGCTTCAGACATTATTGTGGACTTTAGGCAAGACCCCGTTCCTCTCTGGGTTTCAGATTCCTTTATGATTACTAATTTTCTGACCTTTTATGAACATTTGCTGATAAAAATTCACTCACTGGAAAAGATATGAGCTCAAACCTGAGAAGTCTCATTTTAATAAGTTTGTATCATTGTCAATTATTTTTTACTATTCAGGTTTTACTAGTTATTTTCTAGAAGTTACTATCTGTTCCAACACTCATCAGCAAATCCCCACCATCTACAGAATAAAATTCATGTTCCTAAGGAGCACAGCATGCTTTGCTCCTCATTATTGGACCACTTTCTCTTTCTCTGTTAACATCTCCATCTACTTCCATTATTATATTTGACTAGGGGCCCGGTGCACAAAATTTGTGCACTCGTCAGGTTGGGGGGGTCCCTCATCCCGGACTGTGCCCGCTCACAGTTTGGAACCCTTCGGGGGATGTCCCTCCACCCCCGAGGCTGCCCAGTCGCCTGGAATGCATTGTGGCACACAGCACACATGGAAGCCATGCCTCCGTGTGTGCTGTGTGCCCTGATTGCACCTATTTCCAGGCCTCAGCCTCGGGGGCGGAGCTGGCTCAGTCCCTCTGCTCCCCCCCCCCCACGAGGCTGCCCTGCTGCCTATAATCCGAAACCGGATCTATTTCAGGCCTCCATCACTGCTGCCCTGCTCCTCCTCTGGCGGTTTCGGCCTATGCATTGCGCGGCTTCTCCCAAGCTGCGGCCTCCGCCATCTTGGCTGGGCTAATTTGCATACAGCCGCTCTGATTGGCTGGTGGGCGTGGCTTACCCATCCCAAAGAGATGGTTAATTTTAATATTATGCTTTTATTAGTTTAGATGACTCCAATTCACTACTTGATTTAGCTGTAGTTACTGGTTTCTAATATCCAAGACTTTATTATTTTTTTTCTTTTCAGCCTAAGTTCTCTCTCCTCCTGAGGTCAAATCTTTCATCTGGCTTCAAGATCCTACTCAGGACCCATGTCTTTATGAAGATACTCTTTGTCTCTCATATCCATCTGTTAAAATAAACTAGGCATTTCCTTGTGCTATTGCAGCTTATTACAGTTTTATTAAAATGTTGGTTACATTTCATAACAAGTAGGCTTCACATTAGCTTATTCTAAAGGCTTCAATGTTCCTGAGGACAAGAATTTTGTCTTTTTTAAATGTTGCATTCTTGGCAACTAGCAATATCGTGGCAAATGTAGACATCTAATAGAGAATGTTTTTCACTTAAACCTTTAATATTCATGTTTACCTACCTTCCATATACTGCATGTATGACTACTATTTGGATTGTGACATCACCCAGAAAGTCTCTTCTTTCTAATGCTGAAATTCCATCTGATAAAAAAGTCTAATCTGTACTTCTTGACATTGCTCGCTCTCATTAGGCCTGGTCCTTCCTTCCTTCCTTCCTTCCTTCCTTCCTTCCTTCCTTCCTTCCTTCCTTCTTTCCTTCTTTCTTTCCTTCCTTCTTTCTTTCTTTTATCTATAGTCATTCAAGCCCTTATGAGGATTCTAGTTTATTACTCAAATAGGGGCCCAGTGCACAAATTTGTGCACCTTGAAAGGAACTGTTGGCCCAAGGCTGCAGTGGACACAAGAGTGGACTTGGCCCATCCTCCACACCCTCCCTGCCTGTCCTCTCCCATCAAGGCACCGGTCCCCTGTCTGCCAGTAGCTCTGCTCCCACCACCACTGCTCCCATGTGCTGACAGAGCCAGCTCTGCATGCACCGCTGATGGCGTGGAGCTATTGGGGCCAGTGCCAGCAGCGGGTGCAAGTGGGGCCAGCACCATCAGCAGGAGTGAGGGGTGGCTGCTCGCCCTGATTGCCCCTCAGGAGTAGGGGGAGGTGGGGAAGCCCTCAGGAGTAATCAGGGCCAGCAGCCACCACTCACACTTGCTGACAGCACTGAGCAATCAGGACTGGCTCCAGGCACCAGCAGTGGGTGCAGAGTGGCAGCTCTGGCGCTGGCTGTGGATGCAAGCAGGGCCAGTGCTGGCAGCGGGTGTGAGCAGCAGTTGCCGGCCCTGATGGCCCCTCAGGAGCAGGGGAAGGTGGAGAAGCCCTGAGGAGTGATCAGGGCTGGCAGCCACTGCTCATACCCACTGACAGCGCTGAGCAATTGGGTGCCAGCAGCAGGTGCAAGTGGGGCCAGCGCTGGCAGCAGGTGCAAGCATTGGGCAGGACTGCGGCACATGAGAGCAAAGAATTTTCAGTAACCACCAGAGGCTTGCCCCAGTGACAGCGACCAGTGCCCCACCTTGGTCTGGCACCCCCCACTCACCTGCTTCACCATCCTGCCAATGCCAATGCTCACCATGTTCCTCGTTCTGCTGCCTGCTGCTGATGCCTGCCATGTTCCATGTGCACCCCCTATGGTCAGCGCATGTCATAGTAACCAATTGTTTGGTTGTCCACCGTTCAGACTATTTGCATATTGGTCTTTTACTATACAGGATTATTGTCATCTCCTCATTAGTAGATCCATCAACACTTCATTGTTTGTCATTTTAGCAAAAGCACATTCAATTTCCTGTCCCTATCCCAACAATTCTTTTGATTTATTGATATTAGATAGCAACCACCTTGGCATAAGTCAACTTGAGTAAAGAAAACAAGCTGACCTCTATTTTCATGTAGGTATTACTGCTGTGGAAATTTTCATTCATTTTTATTTTCACATTAACCAAAAATGATCCCTCTTTTAAATATCACAAACTCATATCCACTTGCCACTGTCAGTGGAAAACTCCATCTTGTACCTCTCTGGAAAAATAGTACCATTTAATTTTAACTTTTCTACCATGTATTTCAAAGTATATATTGTATTTACTCATCCCCTCCTCCTTTACTCCATTCTCAAAAAACAAACAAACAAAACAAAACACACACACACACAAAACTGGTACATTCTGTATAGGTCTAATTCTTTTGGTTGTGACTCTGATCCTACTGCAACTTGCTCCATCAAGTTATTCCTCAGCCTTTTGATGTATTTCAGGCATTTCTCACCAATGGCCTCTTTCTTTTAAGCTGAAAATCTCTACCCTAAAGTTACCTTTGTGTAATTCTGGTTGTTCCTACAGTATTAGATAAGATTCCACATGTGTCATTAGTTCTTCTTCTAAAGTCCCGGCAGAGTAGTAGTGCTTTTAATCCCTCACACATTACTTATTTCTTCATCACATGTAGTGTATCTCAATGGTTACAGTTATAGTGACTCCATGTGTCCAAAAATTTCTTCTCTGTTTCCAGCTTATTCCACATCTCTGTAGCATTTTCACTCTTGCCTTCACTTGTTTATTTTCTAACTATTTCTTCCAATGGCTCCTATGACCTCCTACTCTCTTCTGCTTTATACTCTGTACTTTTCCCAATATCCCTTTGCTGTACCAGCCTCTGAATAATAACTCAATAATATTGAGTTTTATTCTTAGACAATTTCTCTTTTTCCTTGCCACTTTTTCTGTAGGGAAGTTTATTTATTCCTTTGACAGAAAAAGTCATTTCTACAGTTTTACATATGACTCTTTTGAGCTTCATATTTAGTTCACAACACATCTTAGACACCTTCAATCTTACCATGTGTAAAACTTAATTGAGTACCCTCTTTCTAATTTCAGGTTGTCTTCTATCCTGCGTTATAAAATGGATAACTTTTCAATTCCCTTGGCATACCAGTATTCTGTTCATTCATTTCTCAAATTTCTCTTATTTTAATGAGAGGTTTGCTTCCCATCGACTAAGATACTCAGCACCATTTCCATAGTTGAGAACATCATAATATTTATCCTCAACTACAATAACATGTTGTAACAATCCCTCTTACTAGGTTGCCTGAAATCTATACTAATAAAAGGGTAATGTGCTAATTAGACCTGGAGACCTTCCAGACATCCTTCTGGACAAAGCCATGGTAGTGGGGACGAGGCAGAGGAGGTTAGGAGTGATCAGGCCAGGAGGAGAGGGCAGTTGGGGGCAATCAGGCCAGCCAGGGAGGGGCAGATGCAGGAGAGCAGGCTGGCAGTGTGAGGCAGTTGGGGGTGAGCTGGGTGGCAGT
>PVJC01030615.1:0-21150 GCA_004026665.1 Murina feae
AACTTTTTCATCTTCCCAAACTGGAAGTCTGTGCCCGTTAAACACTAACTCCCCTGCCCCTGACAAACACCATTCCACTTTCTGTCTCTATGAATTGGACTATTTAGGGACTTCACATAAGTGGAGTCATATAATATTTGTCCTATTATGACTGGCTTATTATGCTTAGCATAGTGTCTTCAAGGTTTACCCAGGTCGTCACATGCGTCAGAATTTCCTTTGTAAGGCTGAATACTATTTCTTTGTATGTATGTATAGACCACATTTTGTTTATCATTCATCGTTTGATGGACATTTGGGTTGCTTCAGCTTTTGGCTATTTTGTGACGTTAGCTTTATTTTAACATTATATAAATTTGTGTACACCTAAAACTAAATATCTGCACTATCTCCTTCCACCACAATAAAACCAAAGTAGATGTGTAAAATAAATACCATAAAAATAACACTAATGAAACTTAAATGAACAGCGTCAACGTACATCAGGGGATGAGGTTGTCTTACTGAAACCTTATTAAAACAGGAAGAGGTGCTAGTGATCTTGGTACAGACTCTGTGGAATCTGGCACATTCTTTAACCGCTGTGATGACACAATTTCCCTCTATCTGAACTATTGCAAAGCCTCAGTTTTTATGTCACACATAAATGCTGTTTGCCCTTCTCTTGTCACAAAAGCATCCTTTCCATCTTATGCCCATCTTTGTTCTTTCCTTAGCAGCGGTTCTCAACCTGTGGGTCACGACCCCTTTAGGGGGGCGTCGAACGACCCTTTCACAGGGGTCGCCTAAATACACCCTGCATATCAGATATTTACATTACGATTCATAACAGTAGCAACATGACAGTTATGAAGTAGCAACAAAAATAATTTTATGGTCAGGGGTCACCACAACCTGAGGAACTGTATTAAAGGGTGGCAGCATTAGGAAGGTTGAGAACCACCACTGCCTTAGTGTCTTATGGCCATTAGAGTAGCACCTGATGGCTATCAGGTGATGACAGACGGCTGGTGCTGGAATTCTGTGATTACCCCTGGATAGAAAGAAGCCATGCAAATGATTATGGAAAATGACTTCCCAAAGTTAAAAGCTCTTGGTGAACTAGCAGAGTCTAGAAACCATGCCCATGGGCCCCCAGTTTGAGAAACACTGGTTTAACCCCTTGCGGAGGCTGCTTCTATCTGACTGTGACGTTAGCTGTTGCTTAAAGTTACTATCTAGTCTCACAGGGTTTCAGCAGGCTTCCAGGCTGTCTGGCTGACTGAAGGCAGCCTCCTATCCTATTTCAAAATCCTGAGTCTCTTGGAGACTTCTATTCAGTTATTGCTTCTCTACTTTTTTTTTTCTTCTCTACTTTTAATTGTCAGTTCATTGCTGGGCAAGAGATTAGAGAAACCCACCTCCTTAGCTTATAGACTGTACCCGTGCCCTGTGCGCTCGGACTTCTTTCCCCATATCTTTCTTCTTTTCTCCCCCATGCTTAGACCTTGTAGAACTTTGATTATTTTTTAATGGTACAAGTCGCCATTTACTGAACACCTACTATGTGTCACAGGCTCAAGCCAAGTTCCTGACATTCATTGCCTCTTTGAATCATCACTACCAGCCAGGAAGGACTGTGGTGTCCCCACTTTTTACATGGGACATTCATAGACGTCAGGTAGTTTTGCCCAGCACCACATATGCAGAAAGTGGCAAAGCCAGGCCTTGCTGACTCCTCTAGGACTCCATACTATCCCCAGTAGTGGGAGTGATTCTTTGGGTAAAAGTTTTGGGCCATCACTATCTGGCTCGATCCGTAGGAGAGAGCTGGCGTTGGAGCCAGTTTCCAGGCATGTCTGCCCCAGCGTGGAAAGTCAGCCGTACCCTTCCAGGCCAGCACGTTCTCAAGCAGCTGGCATTGAAGGTGAGCAAACATCTTTTTGCTGACATCAGTTTTCCCTGCATGTGTAATATCTGCGACTACAGTATAACCTGACCAAATCTACTCTTTTTCACTATAAATCCCTAGTGGTCCATCTGGGTGAGATGGGTAAACAACACTTTGAGGGAGGGGCACACGGGGCCACCCACAGCCACTTACAACATTGTTTATGTGGGAAAGTGGTTTCACCATTCAAACAACAGCCTTACAAAAGAATTTTAGGAACACAATTAGTTTATAAATTGGGAACTTCCTGTCTTTGCTAGGGTGCAGGGGGATGGGCACAATAGCCAGTTTCAAACACTGAATGAGGTAATACATACGAAAGCCTGTAGCACAGTGACTAGTGCATTGAACCCACTCAAAAAAGTAGTTGCTATTAAATTAGTATTGTTATCATTATTTCACCCGAAGGCAACATCTGTGTGGCTCAGGATGGTAGGACTGGGACCAGTGAGTTGCAAGTGGTACGTTTCTCCTAAAATAAAGGCTTCCTGGTCCATCAAAGCTGTTCAAAATTGGTAGTGAGCCCCCCGTTGTTGAGTGTGCAAGCAGAGGTGGGCTACTGAAGAAGAGAACGTACAGGATGAAAGGAGGCTTAGGCCACAAGTCCTCTGAGGTTCTGGTCCAAATATCAGGTTCTATCCTCTCTCACTCTCCCCTGCAGACTCTGGGTTGAGTTAGCCCGACTCTTCACCTCAGCTAGCATATACCTCTGCTTTCTTCTGCAAAATGCTTCATGGCATGGTCGGTGGACTTGCCCAGGTAGCAGAGCAAGGAATTTGGAGCCAGCACATTCTGAGTTTGAATCCTGGCTTTGCCACTGGCCAGGAGTTTAACCCTAGACACGGTACTTGGATTTTCCGTGTCTGTCCAATGGAATGAATAGTACTGATCAGCTGGGGTTGTTGAGAGGATGAAATGGGATAAAATATGTAAAAGTGTGTGGTTTGGAACATGACTCCAGTTGTATCACATGCTGGTTGAGAAAGTCACGATCTCTCTGAGTGTCAGTATCTAAATTCTGAGTGTCAGTGTCTTCAACTCTGAAACTGGGGGACGATACTTAGCACAAGGTCATGGTCATTGTGACATTGGCAGCCACTATGAGAAATACCTGGCACAGGGTAGGCCCTTGACAAATGAGTATTCCAGGCTTAGCCAAATCCTTCCTATGTGCCATTAAACCTTCCTCCATCTTCCTCTTCTGCTAACAGCTAACATTTACTGAGCACTTACTATGTGCCAGGCATAGTTCTAAATGACTTACATATAATAACTCATATTACTTTCACCACAACCCTATGGATGGGCAGTATATTATCTCCGCAACAGGGAGGAGGAAAGAGACTCTTGGAGAGGTGAATGGCTTGCCCAGCGTCACACAACTGGTTAAACGGCAGAGCCGGTTGGAATCAGGGTCTGTTTGACGGCACTGGCCTTGCTCAAGTGAGCATCAATCTGTAGACTTGCAGGTTGCTAGACTGCATCCCCGTGCAGGTGGCACCAGGATGTTGGACTGCAGTCTGCCTGGGAATGGAAGGTACCCACTAGCTCAGGAAGAATTTGAAACTGTCCCTTTATTCTTGTCAGCAGAACGCCCTAAATCTCTGCAGACCTTGGGAAATCCATTCCCCAGCTCCACACCCACAGATCAGGTATGAGAGCCCTGGATTAATGCACAGTGGTGTGACTAAGAAGCAAGAGAGTGGTAGGAAGTTAAGAGACAGCAGTTCTACCCTGGCCCATCTTCCAATGGCTGTGACTTTGGACAAGTTGGTTAAGCTCTCTGAATTCCCCCTTCCTCCCTTTTAACATGAGGGTCACTAGAGATCTCCCAATAGCTCCCAACACCACATTTCTCGAATTGTTAAGACAAGAACATCAGTGTGTACAGTAGAGAAGTTTAGAGTCTTTGCAATGCTAAACTAGGACATCCTAACACAACTTAAAGATTATAGAAAAATATTTGAGTGTGTAACTTTCAATCTGACAAAAATTCCAGATGTTAACTAAGCATGAGATTCTAAGAGACATTTTAGCAAAAAGAAAAAGCATGTTCTATATAAGTTACTGAGAAAGGTAAGAATGTATTAATATGTGTATTTGACCTTTTCTCCTTGTCTGTTTTCTGCTATTGTTTCTTCTGGTTTTCATTCATGTGAGCTTGTCTCTGTCTCATGAAGAAGAAGAAGAAGAAGAAGAAGAAGAAGAAGAAGAAGAAGAAGAAGGAGGAGGAGGAGGAGGAGGAGGAGGAGGAGGAGAAGAAGAAGAAGAAGAAAAAGGTGGAACCAGGTAAAAATGAATCAGCCTGGGGTCAGATCATCTTTTCAAAACTTTCTCTCCCCCAGTCTCTCAATTAAAAAAATTATCAAGCAATACTAAAACCAAACCAAACCAAACCAACCAAACAAACAAAAAAAAACCCTAAAAGGGAAAAAACATGATAGCAATTCAAAATATATTTTGAATGAATGATATTTAAAATACCACAAATAAAACTGTGTGACCTTGACCGGTGTGGCTCAGTTGGTTGGGCTTTGTCCCAAGCACTGAAATCTTGTCCATTTGATTCCCACTCAGGGCACATGCCTGGGTTTCGGGCTCAATTCCCAGTAGGGTGTGTGCAAGAGGCAGCTGAACGATGTTCCACACTCTCACACCGGTGTTTCTCCCTCTCTCTCCCTTCTCCCTTCTCCTCTCTCTAAAAGTCAACTAATAAAAAACATGTGGAATGCAGTAAAAGTCATATTTGGAGGGAAAATCATAGCCTTGCTACATGTACTAGGAAAAAGGAAAGGTTGAAAATAAATGAACTACGCAGTTGTTTCTCTTTCACTCTGGTTTTTAAGGTGCATTGGGAGAGCTTGACTTTACAACCAGGTAAAGTGAGGTCATGCTATTTTTACATCTTGCCTATATCAAGTTTAACATTTTTGTGTGGTAAAATGTTATATACATCACCACAGAAGTCCATCTAATCTCACATGTCAACAGCATTTAATATGGTTGATCACTTGTCCATTCTTCTAATTCTTTCTTGTAACTCTTTCTTCACTTGGTTTCAAGGCAGTGGTGAGCAGGAGCCAGCTCATATCAGTTTGTGAGAGCTGAATGTGTGCCAACAACCTGTTCAGCAACATCACATGGCATCTTGAAATGGACCATGGAAATTGGAGAACAATGCAAGTCAGTGCATCTATTTCTCATCTATCTATCCATCCATCCATCCATCTATCTATTCATTCATCTGCAGATCATCAGTCATCTATCTATCCACCTACCTACCTTCAGTCTTGGCATCCCATTGGAGCACCACTCTCTCCTGCTTCTCCTCACCTTCACTGGCTGCTCAGTGCCCAGAGCTGGTTCCTCTCCTGAATGCTGAATTTCGGAGTGCCCCAGGACACAGTCCTCAGGCCTTGTCTCCTCCATCTACTCATTCTCTTGGTCTCATGTCTTTAAACACCATCTACACTGTACACACTGATGACTTCCAGATGGATTATCTCCAGTCCTGATTTCTCCCCTGACTCCAGACTCACACAGCCCACTGCTGACTGTACACTTCTGGACAGATGACATTTGCAGTGTCCATTTAGACAACTAGGTGGATGTGGGCTGACTCCCCTGAGTAGTGGCTTCCCAGAACCATGGGAAGGAGGAGTTGTGTCAATGAGGATAGGAAATCTGAGGGAGAAACAGATTAGAAAGGGAGGAGAGTGAAGTGGCTGCCACCAACGGCTGTTAAAATGTGTGTGGGAAGAATTAGGTTTAAGAACATTAAAGATGGAAGGTCTGGGAAGAATACCCTGGGGGTACGGGAAAGTGTCGGTAGTATGCCAACGGGCATGGATATTTGTTTAAACCCGTTTTAGTATGAGATTAGAAAATGATAGTGACATAAAAGCTTTTTCCTAAAATACTATCATTTTAAAAACAAGCCAGTTGAAAGGATAAATAGTAAGTAAATAATAATACAAGTGCTAGACAAATAAAGAAAAACTGTGAAGGTGCTACGGGAGTGACCGATGTTTGAGAACTCTCTGATGCAGGAATCAAACATATTAAGACTTGGGAGGCGGTGGGTGGTGGGAGCTAACTGAGGTTACCATCCATGGGCAACCTCTGCTCCCTTGGGACCCGCTCCTGTGGAGGCTTCTGCAGACCCCACTGTAGCCAGAAGTGGCATGTGACTCTGTTTCTGACTATGACATATAGCAGATATCTGCAGGGGGTGGCTTTGAGGAAGGCCTTTGAACAGCATTTTGGATTTCTCCTTTAGTGAGAAAAATAAACTCCTATTTGTTTAAGTCACTGAAAATAGTTTTGTTTGTTTTTTTGTGACTGAACACAATCCCAGCTGTTCCCCAGGCTATCATAAACTTAGCTTCCACAACGGTCTTCCTAAAACATAGGCGTGATTGTGTCCCTCTTCTGCTTGAAATCCTTCCCTTGAGAGATACCATTTTCCTCCACCAGACCAGCAAAACGCAACACGATCGCGCATCCTCCATGCTTGTAAACAGTGTAGGGACACAATTCACAGCACGCATGTGGATGATACTGTACATTGGTACAGAACTTTGGGGAATAACGGGCAATAGCTCTCCGAGTTAAAGATGCTCATCACCTTCTTCTCCGCAATCCTGTTGCCGGTGGAAATTAGGCTTTTCCATGGGACAGTGAGAAAAGCACTTCTCAGACCCATGCACAGGACACTGGTGTGGCAAGCTTTATTCTGTGATGCAAAATCTAAGGGGTTCCCCTTCCGGGTTCCCAATGGCCCATCTCTGTCATAATCAAGGCCCCAACAAAGACCAGGAAACAGTGCTTCTGCTTCACGTTACAGCTTAGTCCTTTGGGTTGCTTAGACCTGCATGGTTGTGCGCTCCTGGGTGAGCGAGAACAGGTGCATGAACCTGAGGGGGGGTGGGGGTGGGGCGGGTCTTTGCTCCACTGGGGTTTTAACCAGGAATTTTCCAAATAACCAATTAATTTTCCAAGCTTTCCCGGGCTTCTGATGGGCCCTCCTTAGTCAAAAGATCCCTTTCCTAGAGTAGACTGACAGGCCTCTATGGTCAAGCACCTCCCCTGAACCATTTTGATTTCTATTGTGCACGTGTTTACCCCGGGCCCCGCCCCTAATCCTGTTTGGGAGGCAGGCTGCTCCCTCCAAGGGGGAAGGCAGGATTGTTAAGCTGTAGCTTCCTGGTGAAGCAAACATCTCATGCTCCCCAGCGCATTTGGCTCAACAATGTCCGATTCCTTTTGCTTCCTTCGTATTGATATTCAGCTTAACTACGGTAACAACTCACAGAGTCAGCAGAGCCTGGGCCTTCATGCCCTGACTCCAGCCCAGGGATACACCCCGCACACGGGGAAGCTGGGTCTGTCCCCGCCGGTGGGTGGGTTTCCACCCATTGCCCGCTGCAGCTGGCCCTGCCCGAAAGTAATGAAGGCTGCGCTGCCGCCACAGCCCAGCGGCAGGAAACATTCCAGGAGCACCTGTTTCCTGAACACTCTGTCGGGCTCCTGGGCACCATCTGGGCGCTGCCCCACATGTTGTTTGCATTAGGAGTTTAGCAAAACAATTCAACTTTGATTAATCGCTTGTTAATTTTTTCAGGCGCACCCTGAAGTCTCACCCCTGCCCCACTCCCTCTTTCCTTCTAGCTCTTCTGAGGAGTTCTCTGGACTGCCACGCACACACACACACAATGCATTCGCACATACACACACCCACCTATACATGCAGTCACCCCACCCCTGCCCCTGCACACATTTACACATACATCACACACAGTCACATACACACGCTCTCCACATACACACGCTCACCACACACATTCATGTACATACACGCTCACCACACACTTAGACATAATACCACACACTCAGACATACATTACACACTCACACCACCACACACACATAAACACACATAATGCACTCACACACAACACACACACACCACTCATGTATGCACACTTACCTATACAAAACACTTGCACACACACATCTACTCACACCCTCACACATACACTCTTACACATTCACCACATTCTCACACACACACACTCACCAACACATACACATTCACACTACACACTCATATATGCACACTCTCACATGCAAACACACATACACACACTGTTACAAGTCACACACTCAACACATACCTATGCACATCCACACACTCACACTCCGCACACACGCATTCACACACATTTCTCTTACAACCTACTTTCTCCTTAGAGGTGGGGCCCTTACTGCTTTGAGGTCGGCAGGGGAAGGGTCAGCTTAAGGCACTGGTAGTCCTAAGAACGTGGCCTGTGGAGCAGGGTTTGTCAGCACAGACCCTGGAGCCAGGCTTGAGTCACAGTTCTGCTGCTCGTTCACCGGCCATGCTTCAGCCTCCTCCTTTGCTAAAGACTGAGGATGCTGCTGCTGCCAGCACCTTCAAATAGGGGAAATGCATAGAAAAGCGCCTAGCACAGTGTTTGTTTAAAAACATTCCAACAAATTGAAGTAATGCCAAAGTCAGTACTGACATCAACATAATTTCCCTCCACATTTTTCTGATCGCATAATTATGAATCAATTCCCTGAAGTTTAATGTTTACCCTCTCCCGGATGTCCTTGCTTGGTTGCACCAGTGTGGGAAACTGAGGCCTCCTGTATGCAGGGGAAGCTGAAGCACAGAGAGGTTAACTCTCATTTCTGATGCACACAGCCTGGTGGAGACTGGGAAGGTCTGCAGAGTTTTGTGGACGGAAAAGGGACCACATACTAAACCTGATACACTCAAAGGAGGCCTTGTGGAGGCCTTACAAACTCAAGAGACCTAAAGTAACCACAAAGGATCGTCTGAAATGAAAACTTTTGAACTAAAAGCCGTTAACTAAAATCCCAGTCTAGAATTTTCCCTGACAAAAGTCAATCTCTACCTTAACAGAGCCTATTGTCTTTTTTGCATCTACGATAACCTACCTTTGAAATGTCAAGGTAACTTCCCTTTTTCCAGACACCTCAAAGCTCCACCACTGCAACTGAGCACAGACAACAAATCCCTTCTTTATTATTGTTAGCATGTTAATTGTTGACTGTTAACTTCCATGTACCCACCTATGTAAAAGATGTATATGTTTATCATTTTACTTAAAAAAATTTTTTTAAATTGATTTTCAGAGAGGAAGGGGGAGGAAGAGAGAGAGAAACATCAATGATGAGAGAGAATTGATAGGCTGCCTTCTGCACACCCCACATTGGGGCTCAAGCCCTCTACCTGGGCGTGTACCAAGCCCAGGAATCAAATCATGACCTCCTGGTTCATAGGCCAACACTCAACCATTGAGCAACACTGGCCCGGCTAACATTTTATTTTTTATTCAATCCCAGCAGTTTTCCTGATTTGCTTTCTCCTGCCTCCCTAATCTGTTACCAATGGATTCCATGTAGCCTCCTCTTTTGATTGTGATGTATAAAATAAACTGCAAAACCGCCATTCAATATTTGTCTCAATCCGTTGAGATTTTGCTTCCCAGCAATTGTCATCAGTTTGGCTCAAATAAACTCATAAAAATTCTCTGGAGGTTTGAATGTTTCTTATGCTGACAGTTTCCATTGTTAACTGTCCAGGGAAGGCCCCCCCCCCCCCTCCACACACAGTGCCCAGCAGGTTGCCATGGGGAGGCCAGACCATGGCAGCTGGGGGTGGGTCTTGGTGAGGGGAAGCAGGCTAGGTGGTCTCTGTTGTAGACAGTGGCCTAACACTGTCTACAACGAAGCCCACCAGCTAGAGTTACCACAGCCTGGCCAGCTAGACGAGGCCTAATTTCCAGGTTGCTCAAGGGCAGTGGCCCAGGAGGGGCTCTGGCGCCGGCGGGTGGAGGGTGCCTGGAGGAGGGCAGGCAGCTCTGTGGGGCAGTGACCAGCCCCGTGGCTGGCGGAGGCTTTTCCAGGCCTTGTTTTGGTCTGCTGCCCTGGCCACTGCACAGGCCTGATGGCCCTAGCAGGTCTGCCGTCTGAGAACAAAGCGTCCTGCAGGAATTCCGGCCGGGTAATAGGATGCATTGTGGAGCTGGGCAGCCTGCCAGGCCAACCCACCCAGCCCCACCCCACTGTTGCTCACAATTTGGGAGCTTGGAAGTCCCCACCAGCACTTAAGATGGCAAGGACCCCCCTACTGGGCCCACCTCCGAAATTCCACAGCTGCTTTGATGCTCACCTCACCTCTCCCCTTCCGGTCCTCAACAGTGTTTGCCTCCGACCAGAGAGGGCAGTGGGAGGGGGTACTTCCTGGCTGGGCCTGCCTGCTGGGCTGAGCAGAGACTCCCAGACTGTTAACAGCAGCGAAGATTTCCTTCCTGAAAAACACACCAGCCTCTGCTTTCTGCCCCTCGGTGTTTCTCTTCAGAGAAAGCCCGGGCAGCCTTTGCTGCTTATCCCCAGCTGTGGGCTCCAACCACCTGGACTACCAGCCCCAGGGACACAGGGAAAGTCAGCAGCCACTTGTGGGCAGGTGACCTGTCCTTGGTGAGGTCAGGCCGCAGGACCCTGGCCCTCACACAGGCAGGCAGCCACAAGTGAGTCAGAAAGAAGCAGTTCCTTCCTCTGGGTGCCCCCACCGCCAGGCAGGCTCGGTAATTGCACACACACAGCCTGCTGAGGCTGACTCAGAGACCAGAGTAAGTTTCTGAAGCTCCTGTGCTCCGGATTTCTTATCGGCATATGAGAATCTCTTTCCCTCACCACCTCCTCTGCTATGTCTGCCAATCCTGCCAGCTCTCCCTTCACAAAGCCTCCAGAATCTGGCCCCTTGGTCCCAGCCTGCCCTGAGCTGCCCAGCCCTTATCTAGGCCCCTTTTGCCCCCCTACAACCTCTACTCTGCATGGCAGGCAGCAGGAATCTATCCAAGCCAATGCCTCCCCTTTGCTCAAAATCCTTCCAAGGCTTCCATGTCATTCAAAAGGAAGGCCTCCCCTTCCTCTCTCCTTCCTCCATTGCCACCTGCACCCCAGAGGCAATGGCTCCCTCCCGCTTCTCCTCCTCATACCCGTGCTGCAGGCACGCACCCGCCCGAGGCCTTTGGTAGTGGCTGCTCTTTCTTCCTGAAAGGCACTCACCTCAGATAGGACCAAAGCTTTGCTTCCTTATGTCCTTTAAAGTTCTACTCAAAAGTCACCTTCTCCTTTTAAGCTCTCTGCTCTCCCCCTCCCCGCTTCACTGTTTCCCAGGCATTTCCCACCTGCGTGGACTTGGCTTATTTAGCTGGAATGTCAGTGTGAAGGTGGAAGGCGGTAAGGCTTGCTGCTTTGATAGCTGCTGAGTCCTGACACCTGGTCCTTAGGTGTCGGGACTCCTAAGGACTGGTCCTGAGTGGGTGCCTCCACTAACGGCTGCCGGAAGGAGGGAAGAGCACCTGCCTGAACAGGCTGATATGAGAACTGACTGAGGTAACGCTTGTCAGTCCTCAGATGGTTCTGACATGGATGATACTCGTGAGTAGTAGTAGTAGTATTGTAATTAAAAAAATTTTTTTTAATTGATTTCAGGGAGGAAGGGAGAAGGGGGGAGAGATAGAAATATCAATGATGAGAGAGAATCACCAATTGGCTGCCTCCTTGCACATCCACTACTGGGGATCGAGCCCACAACTTAGGCATGTGCCCTTGACCGGAATTGAACCCAGGACGCTAGTCCGTAGTCTGATGCTCTATCCACTGAGCCAAACCAGTTAGGGTAGTATTGTAGTTTGGATGGCTCTTTGTTGGAAGTCCTTGATGGATCACCAACCATTTCCTCTTTCCTTGATAACTCACCCCATTTTCCTCTGGGCCCCATCCGGCTCTGGGGTGGGCCACCTAGTCAGTGGCCTGCATTCTTTTGCCCACAGCAATGGGCTCAGAGGTGGGTCTGATCCAAAGTCTACCAGAGACATTCCTGTTTCCCGATGGCCTCAAGGCTGAGCAGATGTAAGGACTGGAACTGCTGCAACCATCTCTCCAGCAGGAGAGTGAAGCCATCAGAGAAGATGGGTTGAGCTGAAAGAACTGGGCAACAGGGATGGTGTTTAGAACCTTCTTAATATGAGTGTTTCAGCTACTTATGTCAATAATATTCACATCTGGGTGTTTCAGCTACTTATTTCAATAATATTCATTGTAGTTAAGCCAGATCAGGTTAGATCACTGATCACCGGAAAAACCCTGCTTGCCTTACAGTCTGATCTGATACCCTCTGGCAGTTTTCTGCCTTCACCCTCATCCTTACCCTTCTCTCCCCATCATCTGCGAGGTCCTGTTTAGGCCCTTGTGCCTGGCATTCGGCAACCCATGGTTCCTGTCTTTATTTGATTCTTATCTCTATCCCCCACTACTCATCTTTGGACTGGCCCCTGGTGGCTGGTGTGTATGCTTTCTGCCCTTTTGGGGAACCAGAAGTTAGGATGTATGAATTTTAACACATTAGCCATTCATTTGCCACATAAATGGCAAGAGCCTTGTTAGTGAACATAGGGTTGGGAGGTGGTGAGAGAGTTTTGTTAATGAGAGATTCTGGCTTACTGAGAACTTTCACGCCCTCTCTCAGCACTCCTTGAGGACTTGTCTCCTTCCTTCTTCCTTTGCTTACTCCAGTGCAACCATCCTGCCTCTGTGTGCTCCCTGGGCATGTCAATCCCTTCCTGTATCAAGAACTTTGCATTGACTATTCCCTTAGTTGACCTGTCCTTCCTTCAGATCTTCCTATGATGCCTCCTTCCCATCCTTCAATTCTCACCTCAATTGTTATTTCCTCTACCTGATAGGCTTCTCCCAACCAACCTGTCCCCTTTTATTTCAATATCTCCCTTTTTTGGGACAGCCCTTATCACTTTTGGAAATTATTTTACCCACTTGTTTACTTGTCTCTCTTGCTAGAATATAAGACATGAGGTCAGGGTTCTCATCGGTCTTACATGTTCTCCCCAGGGCATCGCACTGTCCTATTTGCTTCTTTAGATACATGGAATCTCATTGGTCCCAGCCAACTGGGTTAGGACCTCAAGGTCATTCTTCATGGCCACAGGTAATCAGTTACTAAGTGGCTTATTCTTTATCTCCTATCCTCCCTTCTGTTCCATCCAATTGTTTCTGCCTTAGTTCAGGCTCCTTCACATCTTGCAATAACTCTTAACCTAGGCCCTGCTCTCCCCTTTCCTTCTGTGTCTTCAGCTAGACCATCATACTTGTGTTAGTCATTTCATCTGGAATATTCTTTTGTTTTCTCTTTGCCTTGTATCTCAGTTGTCAAAAACAGAAGTCACCCTAGGTGTTTTTAGCAGGGGGAGTTTAATTCTGGGACTCCGAAGCTCCTTTGGAGGGGCTGGTGGGATGGATCTAGGCTGAGTCTCCAAGATGATCCTAGAAAAGCAGCAGAAATGGCCCGAAGTCTGCTACTATCATGGAGTAGGGAATCATGAAGTTGCCATAGCATTAAGAAGAAGAAGAAGAAGAAGAAGAAGAAGAAGAAGAAGAAGAAGAAGAAGAAGAAGAAGAAGGAGAAGGAGAAGGAGAAGGAGAAGGAGGAGAAGGAGAAGGAGAAGAAGAAGAAGAAGAAGAAGAAGAAGAAGAAGAAGAAGAAGAAGAAGAAGAAAAGAATAACCTAGTATTTCATCTGTGCTCCACTTCAGCTGCTGTAGTTGCCAGTCAAACCCCATGAAGCGGGAGCCTGGACCCTAGAATGTCATTGTAGAGAGACCCAGCACCTCTCTGACAATGCTAATGAGCAGAAAGTCCCCAAAGTCCTCTGGAGATGGTCTCTTCCTTCTGTTTGCCTTCCAAATTACACATGAGAGTACGGATTGGTGGAATCTAATTTGAACCTTGTGAAGATGTCTTGGACATGACACTTATAAGTTTTCCAGTATCTGCATTTACAGTGCAGTCCACAGAAGGAGGTGGGAATAGATGCTGGGGGCCCACCAGCTATGTCCCCCGTTGGCCAGCCCCTGACCCCAGATCCTTCAGGTGCAGTTGAGGGAAGCCTTTCCGATGAACTGGTGGGTAGAGCTGGGCCTCCTCATATGCCTTTTTGGCACCCTGTGATTTTTCTCAGAGCACACACCTTGATTTGTACTGATGAAAGTGTGCCCATATTTCCACAGGATTGCCTGCCCGTGAAGCAGGGATGCTCCCCTCCTGTGAGAGGAAGGCCTGGCATGAGGAAGGGGCTTTAAGCAGACAGCATTGCTGAATAAGCACCACAGCCTTTCTCCCTACCCCTGAAGCATTTCCTGCTTGATCAGCCTTTCCTACAGCTCCCACATGCTGTTTTGAACGGCGTCCTGTCTTTGGGGCATTTGCCTTCTCCTGGAGCCTCTTGTAAGCACACTTGACTTTTACTTGTGGTGTCTCCAGAAGCCTGTGAGGTTGCAGTGTTTATCCTTTCAGTTACATAGATATTTTACGGAAGAAGTGTTAAAAAAAAAACCCTGAATTGTTATGTAGCTGTGAGGGAGGGCATCTAGTGAAGAGAGGTTGGCTTAAACTCCAAGGAGAAGATGTAAAGAGAAAATACATCCCAGGCACCCTCTGAGGTGGCCCAGGCAGTGGCCAGAGCAACAAGAACCTTGACTTGTGTTATGCACGGGGCATAATTGGACTCTGGGCTTTGGCTGTGACCAGGATATGAGAGCTAAGCCCAAGTGATGCTTGATAGTAGCTAAATAATGTTTGGAATAAAGAGCCCCTCCCCCCAACACACACACACACACACACACACAAGTTTTCTACTTGGGTCAGTTAGAAGAGCAATGGCCCCCACCTGCCTCTGACCACTCCCGGACACCCCGATGGCTCCAGCAGTTGGATCTTCACCTAAAGTAGAGAAGAATCCTCTTTCCTCTGCAGATTCACTGATATGGGTGAGTGGCTACTACAAGGAGAGGAAAGAAGGGAGCAGGGATAAGGCAGAGACTGGAGCCAACAGCCAGACCCACCATATTTTTGTTCTACTCTCTCATTCACTCAGTTCTGTGCCTTGTTTCTACCAGGCAGCACACTTCAGATTGTAGGCAGCAAAAGACCAGTGTCAACCTGGCACACCTGAAAATTCCTGTCTAGGGACAGGGAGGGACAGCACTTGCCTCAAGGGGTTCAGATATCACAGGAGCTAGTCTTTCCTTAACTCTTGGATCTGTTGCCATTTCCTTCGGATCTACTCTCAGTAAGGTCTTATCCACCATGATACAAATGGCCTCTAGGCACTACAGGGCCCTCAATCACCCAGGTTCAAATCTTTGTGCACCTCTGGCTGCCAAAGTCCTGATATTCATCCCAGTTGGACCAGCTGGGTTGGCATTTCCACCCTGAAGCAGAGCACAGGATCTCTGGAGGTGCAGGACCTCTGAATGCAAACTGGGGCTTACGAGTCACTCGATAAATGTTTGTTGGATGAATGGATGGATGAATGACTGAACAAACGAACCACTCAGCCCCAGATGCTTAGAGAACATGGATTGAAAAGGCCAGTATTTAGGGGTCTTGTGTTTGGGGCTGGCACGTGGGGGAATAGGGACAGGCCAGGAGACAGGAAGTTACAGGCTACATTAAGGGGCTTCTTGGAGTTGCTCCCTCTCTTGGGTGAGAGGCCTGAGTTAGCCTGAGTTGGGGCCCCTGGGCTCTTTTTGCACCATGCACAAGCCTTGTAGTGACCACCCTGTTCTCAAAGTTCTTCTTTGGGGACACCAGCAGGAACAGTTTGGTTTCTGTGCGAGTTCGAGTGTTGAAGGTATGTGGGGTAGATTGCCAGCTGCCCCCTCACCCCTCGATATCTGCCATGGGGATGGGCCATCTTGGACCTTCCAGGGATAGTAGAGCAACAAGGCAGAGAAAGCCCAGGGCTCTGACACCCTGGAGACACCATATCAGCCCTGAAAGGCTTATGCCCTTCCCAGTCGGGAGAGAGAAACAAGCTACTATATTGTCTACGCTACTCTTATTTTGGATTTCTGTTTTATAATTGAAGTAAAATAGGGAGGAGGCACCTCCTAGGCTAGATGTCATGAGGGACCATAGAAGTTAGTGGGGACCCCTGGAGAGCAGCTCCTATCCAACTCACTGTGGGATTCTGTGCCCGGGATCTTTCTAACCTGCTGCTAAACCTGAACCAATTGAAGCCCCTGTGGCCCCCTCATTGTCCCCCTCTACTCCAGACATGTTTCTGGCTGGAAGTACAGTGGGACAGCTCCCTCTTCTGGCCTGAGGCACGAGCTATGAGTGGTGGGGTCAGGCCCAGTTACTGCCCCTCCAAGGTCACCCACCTTTTCTCTATCCATGGCCACCCTTCCTGGTGGCCCACTGAAGTGCTGCTCACTACCTCCATCCCCTGTTCTCAGCTCAGGAGCTCCCCTGCTCTCCCCAACCCACATGCACGTGCTAGGAAGTGCCAAGGATTCCCCGTCTCTGAAAGGATAGGTCAGTTGTGTTGCTGCGGAGGTGAGGCCTGGCTGCCCTTTCAGAAACTCCCAGCGACTTCCTCCTTGGCTTCCTGCCAAAGCCCTTCCTGGAAACTGGGCCTACCCTGCCCCCAGCCCAGGGCGCCAATATTTCCACTATTCAGAGGTGATTCAGCTGGCCTTCCCTGGGCGTGCCCCCTTCTTTTACTCATGACATTGAAAGTTTAAAAAATAACTCAGGAATGGGAGGGGGAGTCCAGGCCATGGCCCCACTTTTAGCCTCATCTCTACTCCCACTTGGTCTAGAGATTTCCAAAGAGGGCATGAAAGATGAAGGAAACGAATCTCAATTTCTCTTTAGAGCAGCAGTTCTCAACCTGTGGGTTGCAACCCCTTTGGGGGTTGAACGACCCTTTCACAGGGGTCGCCTAAATACATCCTGCATATCAGATATTTACATTACGATTCATAATAGTAGCAAAATTACAATTATAAAGTAGCAACGAAAATAATTTTATGGTTGGGGGTCATCAGAACATGAAGAACTGTATTTAAAGGGTTGTGGCATTAGAAAGGGTGAGAACCACTGATTTAGATGTTTATCTAAGGTTGAAATTAATAAAGCTTTATTAGTACATAAAATGCTAATAAAATTGCAAAGTATGTAAGTTAAAAATAAATACATGGGGTTGGGGTGCTTGCTCAAAGGTTTTTACTGAAAAAGTGAATGATCAATACTTTGGTGACCTAAGTCTACTTCTGCTCAGCCCTATATCTTGAGACTGTGTTGTTCCTCTGTGGGAGTGAGGGGACTGGGTTCCAGGGAGGGATAACAGACCAGAGGACCAGACTGTGAGTATCAGCGAAGGCAGTAGGGGCCTCTGGGCAGGAGGGAGGGCTAGCGTTGGCTGCTGGGGAATGGTCATGATGTGTGTGCCTGTGTGTGTATGTGTGTGTTCAGATCAGGAGAAGGCTGGTAAAGGCCATTAAGGGCAACTTAATGACTGGAATGATGATTTGGGTGGTTTTATTTTCTTTCTTGATTAGAGAGGAACAAAGTTTATGCCTTGTAAAACAAATAGAACCCTGACTTGACCTTCAGAATTTATGGTGTCCAACAGAATCTTTTATTTGTATGTGACAGGAACCCAACTCAATGTCTTAAGGCAAAAAGAGAAATTTTTGGTTTATGTAACTGAAAACTACCAATTTAAGAATGGCTGGCCTGTGGCCTCTGTATTGGGTTCTTTCTCTAAAGGCTTTCTCCTTTTGCTACGCAGATAATTCCAGTGGCTTCAGACTGATGATTTATCAGCTTAGCAATTTCAGGGAAATGACAACTTCTCTTTCCCATTAGTTCTAGAAAAGAAATTTCAAGGATAATTGACCATTGGTTCAGATTGAGTCATACACTCATCCCTGAACCAATCACAGTGACTCTGGTCTGCATGCGTCACATGATACACTCTTGGTGCCTGTGTGAAGGGTGATGTCAACTCCCCAGTATATCCTAAGGGATTTTCCTTAGAAAGTTCTGTTCTCTGAGGAAGAGAAAATAGAATTGGGGCAATGGCTTCCACATTTACATAGTTGACTTTAGGGATGTCTGGTTGTTGCAACATAATTCTAACAATTAGATATTTATTTTTTCTTCCCTTTTTATTGACTTTATTGGGATGAAATTGATTAACAAAAATTATACTGGCTTCAGGTGCACAGTTCTATAGCACATCATCTGTATACTGTATTGTGTGTTCACACCTCAAGTCAAGTCTTGTTCATCACTATTTATCCCCCCTATACCCTCCTCAACTTCTTCCTTGGATAAGCTGCAAAATGCTATAGATACAAGGAGGGGAAGAATTCATGGTTATTTCTAAAACCTATCCAGGGAGCTCATTTCAATGGGGACATCACCTGCTGTTATCACTGGCCTGCAAAGAATAGTCAATACACAGCCTTTCAAAATTCTGATGTCCCCCTCACCAATGTATTACTTAAAGCTCTGATCAAGAAAATGTTCTCTACCCAGCTGGCATGGCTCAGTGGTTGAGCATCAACCTATGAACCAGGAGGTCATGGTTCGATTCTCGGTCAGGGCACATGCCCGGGTTGTGTGCTCGATTCCCCAGTGGGAGGCATGCAGGAGGCAGCTGATCAATGATTCTCTCTCTCCCTTTTCCTTTCTCTCTGAAATCAATAAAAATATTTTAACAAGAAAAAAGAAAACATCTCTAGATCCCTTACCCAGGCATCATTATAAAGGGATACGTGAGTATTTAATTGCTCAAATCTCAATTATTTCCAGAGCTCTAACTACAAAGGGTCTAGAAAAGGTTCCTTTTTGCAGGAAGGACACCAGAAGGTGATGACACAGATGCTGAACATCAGCCATCATCCCCACTCACGCTGGGCGGCTCCATGAGAAGAGACTTTCTCTCAGAGGGTGACCCCCCAGCAGTGGGAAATAAGACTGTGGCAGGAGTTCCCCCTCTGCCAGCTCCTGCATGTAAGCCCTGAACTACAGCCCCTCCCATTTGCTGAGGCAGGCCAGCTATAGTTATTGTCTTACTCATCCCAGCAGAAGCAAGCAACCTCCATGCCTTGGCTAGACCCCTCCCAGCACACACTTTCTAGGCCCAGAGTCTATAATAATCACCTTGGTCACTAGTTGTACTGTGTACTTGGAACTGTGTTCTACACTCTAAACATATAATCTCATTTAATTCTCAAAACGACCCTGGGTACAGAGAGCATTGCATTTTAGATGGGATAAAACCAAGGCTCAGAGAGGTGAAGCCACTTCCTCAAGGTCACCCACAATACAGTGACTGAGCTGGGATTTGAACCCCTATCTAAGTGATAGGAAATCTTTCCCACTGGGTTGCACAGCTGTCCTGCCTTTCATTTCCCAACCTCTATGGTCCATAGCCCCCCCAGGATCAGGAACCAAGAGAGGACTCCTCTGCCCCACTCCTGCCCCAAGCCATGAATGCCTGCCCGAGTCCTGTACCCAATCCCTGCAGAGGCCCTACCAACCCCTTCTGGTTCCCACAAACATGTTATTGGGAGAGAGGGATACTTCCTTTTCTCCAGCTTCCTAGAAGAAAAACTACTACGGAGGATCCGTAATGGCAGCAGCATAAGTGGAAGCTACTCACCTCCCCCAGGACAAACTGGAATTACAACTAAATTATAGAATAATCATCCTGCATAACCAACTGAAGTCTTGCTGAAGAGAAGTCTTATAACTAAGGATTTACAGAAGAAGCCTCATGGAGACTGGTAGGAAGGGCAGAGATGCAAAAGGTGCTGCCCCCACTTCCATAGGCAGCAGCTGGGGTTCCGAAGGGATATCTCAGCTGTGGGGGTTTACCCCTCAGAAGCATGGGGTCTAAACCAGCCAATAGCACCAAAGCCAGGAAGAGGCGCCCACGTAACATCTGGCTGTGAAAAACAGTCAGGTTCCTGTCCTCCAGGTAGTGACAGGAGTCTGCTAGAAACGTAGGCACCCTGCTAACAGCCAGCACATAAAATTACATTTGCAGCCACTCATGCTCCCTCCAGGGGAGGGGGCGTGGAGCGGACTAGAGTTGCCTGAGGGGAGTCTGGGGTTGATGGCTCTGAGGAAAGCTGAGGGACAGTCTCCAGAATCCCTGTGAGAATTATTCTCCCCTACTGCAGATGCCAGCTTTCTTGGGCGGAGCACTCCTTCTCAAGCTGCATCAGCCTGGAGGAAAGCAACAGCCCCACCCACTGGACTCCCTCCCTCCTCACCCGGTGAAACATGCCCTGCTGGGAGTCAGCTGCCTTGGCCAGGGTGTACAGGTCTGGGCAGACTCAGGGGATGTCAGTAACCAAGCTGTGTGGCTTTTGGGTGGGGGCCATTGTCCCCACTTTCCTGTGAACCTGACTGGCAAGTCCCTCTCATGGGAGATCCACTAGAACAACACTCTGGGTTTCTGGCAGGCCCACCTTCCAAGCTTTGGCTTCAAGTCCTGAGGCCCCACCCACCCAACTTTTAGTGACTTTGCCTGGCCAAGGTCAGGGCAAAATCTCAGACAGATGAGTAGTGTGGCTCTGGGGCAGGGTCCACGTGCCCCACCTACCCCAAAACCTGACTGGCACCTCCCCATCATACGAGATCCACTAACCCCATCATCCCAACTCCAGGAAGCCTGAGCTCTGTTTCCTCCCAGCAGAATGTGGGACAGATGGAGCTGTGTGGCTCTAGAACAGAGGCCATTTTCCCCTCACACGCCTGACCAGAGCCGAGACCTCCCTTCACACAGGTAAATGCTGCTGGCCTCGCCCTGACAGCTCCCTGAGACCCTGCCCCACCACAAAGGTGTGTGAGCACCCAGTGGATGACAGCTAGACATGGTATACCCAGGGTATTTGCTGAGTTGCCTCAGTACAGCACTGGCACCGAGTTTGAACCTACTGGTATATCCATCTGGTGAGCAGCTCTCACTCCTACCTGGTGACTCAATGGGAACTTACCTCATGCAGAAGTGGCCAAAATTGTGGGTCGCTTGTAGCTCCAAACAGGTTGTTGCGGGCCAGACGCAGGCAGCATCTTACATTGGCCTTCACCAGACTCCCTCCCAAAAGGTCCAGAACCAACACACCCAGTGGCCAGCTTCAGACACATCAGAGCAGGAACCAATAAACTTCACAAGAGGCATGTCCAAGGGAGATCTGGGAAAAGCACCATACTCTGCTGAGGGGATTCTACCCCGTGTGGTCAGGGTGCAGGGGTAGGCTAGAAGAGGTCACTGGGGG